>JAHZMW010002890.1:0-16160 GCA_027743745.1 Alloscopus bannaensis
TGCAGTATTGCTCCCTAGAAAAATAGGTCTTGTCATGGACCATGTAGCCAGACCGAAAAAATGTTGCTACCTCGTCGCTGATCATGTTGTGCTTCTTCATTTTGTCTAAAGAGACTGTCAAACTTGCCACACGGCCTTGCTCCGCTTCGCACCGAAATTCGGGCTCATCCTCTAGTCTGCACAAGGAATAAGTGGAGAGATATTATGCTTCTCTCCTCCGGGCATCATTAATTACATTAAACTCACAACTCCATAAAACCCTCAACTCCTCCGAAGGCTTTATTGTTTTCGACGAGTTTCTCTACGCGTCGTATGCATAACTAGTAAGTGGCTTACTTGAAGGAAAGCGTTTCGGACGGATTGTTTTTCATATCTTGAGCCGCAACGAGGCTTCTCGGCAACTCCAACTCGTTCTCTGGTATCTGCGCGCCTTTGCACTTGGGCAGAGTCGTCATTGTCATCAACTTTGGGTGATCGATGACATAATCAACTCCAGAGTCCGTTCCATTGCTCACCCCAAAAATTAGCAGCACTTGGAGGAGTTGCAGCCACAACTCGGAGTAACTCATCCGAACTTGCTTAAACCTCATCTCTCTCTTTTAACGCTTAGCAAGGAAATTGAAATTAATTGCAACTCTTCTCCAACGGCAAAAGTGGCTCTCCGTTCCGAAAAGACTTGCTCACTTCAACACGAATTTACAACTCATTCATGGCAATGAAGTCGAGAATTTTGTTCTGCACGCAGTTTGTGTTGAGAAGTTGGAGATGAGCTCAGAGTTGCGTACAGAGTGTTTTTTGTGTACAGTCTGTCTGCCCAATACAACAATTCACATTTTCTTGAAGAAGTGAGAGAAAAAACTCTGCCAGAGACTCTGCTCAAGTTGAGGGGAGACCACGATTACGACAAGAATGATGATGATACTTATTTTGATGAAGTCTCAACAAAAAAGACTTTGCACGCAGCGGAGAGACGACACGGACAAATAATTTTGTCGTGACTTTGGGCCTGGCAGGAGAATCACAAGTGGCTGCGAGAATGAAGATATGACTTTGATTTTCATACGAGATATCGAGGCTTATGATATGGCATATCCATTATTATGTTGGATGACCAGGTTTACAGTGAGTGAGAGAGTGGTGTTTTGAGAAATTTCACAGGTCTTGAGAAAACAGTCAAATTTCATCATATTCATCATGATGACACATACTGGTACAGAACACGTAAAAGCGTATTCATGCAGATAAATGATGAGAACGGACAAGCAAACAGGGATAATCTCAGCACACCACCCTTGAGGCATGGTGATCTTATGCGTAGTGTGTGTGCACATTTTTCAAGTATATTAAGCAGAAAATTCCCTCTCCACAAAAATAATGGACGTATTGAAATTTGTGGGAGAGTGAAGCTCCCAGCTTTTTTTGGGCACAGTATTATTCATCCATGCATGCATTTGCCTAAGTATCGCTCTCTCTCCATAATTTAGGGTCTGGTCATCCTTGGATTTCCATACTGAACCTTTAAAAATAGCACACTCCATATAAAACAAAGCGTACACACAGAGGGTAGTAGTAAGGTGTCACCATACCGCATAAAACGTAGATTATCAAGGAGTTTAGAACTGCTTTGGAAGCAGATTGTAAATGGAGCGTATAAAACTGTCGATCAAAATCTAATAAAGATGAAAAGGATGAGATCAGTTGTTTGTGGTCGAGTCATAAATCACGACAAAGGCGATGATATGAAAGCCTGTTTGTTTTTGCGTTGGCAGCCCTGTATTGCCTCTGAGCTTCCGAGAAGTTGTGTATGCAGCACAGAGAGAATGAAGAAACTCCTGTGGCACAGGTCAAGCCCAATAAACGGATAAAGTATGGCTTCGCTGCTAAAATTATGCTGGGAGCAAAAGCTGAAGCGGTTATTGATACTGCGACGGAAGGATGATGAATGTCTGTGTTTATCAGTGATGAAGGAGATGATGGCTGGATATCAAACGAAATGGGTCATAATTCACGCTGATTAAAGGAAGGAGAGATCCTCTATTTTTGTGTAGGCGACGAGTGTATCGCAAAACCTTATATATCCCAAAATTGTAATAAATGTCTTGCTGATGATGAGATGGGAGTGAAACTTGATCCCCTGTCATTTGTAGTTGTGCAGCAGAAATGATTGCTTATTCTTGGAGCAACTTTTTTTGGACCTGGTTCAAGATGCTGAAGGGCACCGTTGTGAGGAAATAATGAACAAATAACCTTTTTCTCCTTGTACCATTTTGACCTCTCTCACACAACCGAAATGTGCTCAAGTTTATTCTCTCATATTGGGATGCATTTTAAAAGGTTGTAAATTTTAATTGGCTCGACTCAAATGTTTTATTAGTTTGTTCCTTGCGCTTACATTATTTACACGAGATTAAAAAACTTCTCTCAGCTGGGACTTGTATAAGATCGCACAACTCGCTTGACGTGGAACGGAGAGAAAGGGCCTTTTTTCTTAGAGAAGCGGGAAAGCAAGAAGGGTCCTTCTTAAGTCCTGCATACGATTATGCATATTACGAATTTAGTTTAAAGGATAAACTTTCCCAACAAGAGATGAAATGAAGTAGAGCATTTTGTCCTTTCTTGAGATATTCATCATCATCATTATAGCTAAAGTGTACACTAAAAAGTTTTTTTTTTCACTTTTGTAGTTGTGTGGAACACAAGTGTCGTCAGACTGAAGAGAGACAGGCCGACCTTATAATCGGGAAAATTTATGTGACCACATGAAACGACTTTTTGTGCTGCAATGATAACAAAGTTTTACTTCTCAGTATTTCAAGAAAGGACAAAGGGGGTGGTGTGTGGCAGTAGGCTTCCACTTCTAGATCCTTTTCTTAATCTCGAGCCTGTCACTCTAGAGTTCTTCGTCACATACGCCAACATTCGAGAGATGACGGACTACAAAATTATTTTCTCAGTCATGAACGTAGGCATATTCACATTTCACATCGTTGTAGGCTTTCCTTTCATGTTTGTGTATTTTTAGGTCAATTTATTAGGAGAACGTCATAAAATCTGGGTGTGACGACACGCAATAGACAAACAACAAAAATGAAGGAGTTACTCAAAAAATATGTTTGGATAGGAAAACTGGTGGTAATCATGGTTTAATAATGTATTGTACTGTACTGCTGAATATCCCTATCGACTTTTGTCAACATGCTCTAAGCACCAATGAATAAATTAAAGTAGATTAAAAAAGACGTCAACCTGCCCCGTCGAAGTATAAAAGAAGTAGAGCATGCAATTATATAAAAGTGTGCTGATAAAAAAAATTGTCAACTCACTCAAACGCCTTAATTAGCAGCAGCAACTTTACTTGAAACGCACCAGAACTTTTGGTCGCAAGCTGGTTAGTGTTGTTCGTTTTGCTTATAAAGCGGTTTGATCAAGAATGCTTTAGTGTTTATGCTGATCGTGTGTCACACAAAGGGAACGAAATTGCGAGCTTCTGCAATTGTGGTCGTGTGTAGGAGTATTGTTCAGTAAAATGGTAACAAAAAATGAGTCTTGTGGAGCACGTATTTGTGTTTTATTGATCTATTGGCTTCCCTGTCCGAAGTGATGTCTTTTTGAAGCGTTCTCTGGAGCTGTTGGCTTTCGTGGAAGCGATAGTTCCATGAGTCACATTTCTTATTATGTAATTATATAGTTTTTGACACAATACGAGGCATGGACCAATAAATTGCAAGCGTCCCAGAAACGATTAACGGCGGGATTATTTCTTTTTAGAGCCCGGAGAAATGGCGATGGTCTCAGTTGTACGCTTTCGTTTATACTCTTAGATAAATCCCATGTTATGAATACTAATTTATCTTGAAAAATGAGTATTATCACTCGACTTTTGCATAGCACGTTACACAACCAGGTTTACAATGCATCTTCTGCTCACTTGATTTTTTGTTTGTTGCTAGCATACATTTGTACGAAATTGACGTGAGATTTCGTCTTTATCTCACACGGAGAACTTGTTCCCCACTCTTTTGCGAACAACTGTTTGACTTTCTCCAAAGATGAAAGAGTGTTGATTTTGCGCAAACGATTGTTATGGCCCTGATGGCAGCAAAAGTGTTGTAGACTATTTGAGCCAAACATTTTTCGCTAATTGACCAACGAGTGGTAAGGATATAGAGAAAAGTGACTTTAAACTTAAGTAACTATGTATGTCCCCCGGTTGCAGAGTAAAAGCACTCCAGGGTCTTTTCGCGAGAACTCAACAAGCTCGTTACATTCATGGTCTGAGGGTGAACGCAAACAAACTTCTTCCAGCCAGAAAAAGTCTCCGTAAATAAAAAGGGACTGTGTCCCACGACCATTAAAAACGGGAAGAGCGAGAGACTCATTATAATTCTTGTCGCGAGCTTTTGGAGAAAGGTGCACTCTTTCATTCTTGATGTGAGGCATTGCAGAGCTTTTGGACTCATTAAAACTAACTCCCACAACGGATTTGCACGGTTCGTTTTAAGCGTGGAGAGACGTTCACATCGTAGTACTTCTACGTGTATCATATCTACAACGTTGCTTGTGCGATACTTTTTGGAATTTTTAAGCAACAGAAAGGATGATGTAACCAGCTCAATCTGGACCGTTGTTGAAGGTGCAGGATGAAGGAAAAGATTGTGTCAAACTTTCCCGGAAAATAATGGATTGCTTCTCGTCATCTCTCATTCTCCTGGTTGTCGTCAGTGATCCGAGCTATTTATGGCATATTGCAGTTTAAGTTCGATCTTCATTGACCTTGCTCTGTTGTGTACACAAACCTGTTTATATTATTGCTATTTCGAGCTTTCACTGTGCTGTTTGAGATGTATATTTCTGCAAACACGGCTTAGTTGTGATCATTCACGAAGGAAGCTTGAGGAGAAAGTCCGGTGCTAGAATTTTCTTTGGTAAAAAAAATCCCTTGCGATATCATCTTCCTGATTGCACACTGCACACAAGATCCTTTGTGCGTTTAGGGAGAAAATTATTTACGGGATTACATCGTGTTGTCGGAGCCTTATCACTTGCGAGAATCCTTTTCCTGCTTTGTCAGAGTCATCATGAAGAAAGACGGTGGAAAAACTTGGCGAGAAATCATTTATTTTTTTGGCTGACCTCGCTACCGTCATAACCAGCAACGGAGAGGGAGCAAACGTCGAGAATGTATGACACACGTGTCATCCATTCGGACAGTGTGATTCATTTTATTTTCCCACGCAGTTAGGAAAGGAATAGAAATATCATGACTCTAACGTTGAAATCCAATCCCTGGGATCTTCAGATCATTCCGCTTCTTTAAGGTTTCTCTTCCCTCTCTCAATCGCGACTTTCGAAAACCCACTTTTCCGTTGCCAGATAATTTCTTTCTTATAAAATCAATATAAAAATGTGAACAGAAAAATCAGGACTGCACTTAGAAAAGGAGAGTTATGTTTTTATAGATGAAAAACCATTAGTGAAAGAAAATGTTTTAGGGCTTTGGAAACTCCAGCAGAGTCTGCCTTTAGGCTGTTCCAGTATCGTATATAGTTGTTTCCAAAACGAATACTACCTTTTGAATGATTCAAAGAGGCACTACTATGTAGTACACACCCAGAGATATCTAAGTTATTATTTCCAGATTTTTTTATCTCTGATGATTTTACGTTAGTGTTATGGCTATGTAACGAGTAACGATCCTTAATGTATTATAAAAATCAACTGGCCTGTTCGTTTGTATTCGCGTTGTGATCTATTAATGGTTCTTTGATTGTGTAAAAATTAAAAGGAAATTACAATATTGTTGAGAAGTCACTACTCATTTCACTCGCTGCCTCCAGCTGCAAAAAATTATAAAGTCATAATAAGTTCGCAGGGGATACATCGTAAATTTTTTTACTCTTTTGAGTGGGAGAACGCGTGTTCTCGTGCTCGCTGGACACGTCTGCGAAACCATCAGTTTTTTTCTTCTTTTCTGAGAATATAATGACATACTATATATCCTCCATTATCGATGGTACATCCATATCCTTCTAAAATTTCTGATCTGTTTTTGGCTATGACTGTGGAAGAATCGATAATGAGAGGACGACCATTCACAAAATGTTACGCAAGTCAACCTTAACATTTTTGTTATCTCCATTTTCCAACAATGCTGGCCATCGTATATCACGCAATGCTCTATTTTCGTTTGCAGAGTGTAAAATATTTTATCGCCAAGTTTTGTGCTAGTTCAGTGAAGCGAAATTTGATACACAGTATCGTTCAGTGTAAATACAACTGGTAAAGGAAGGATAGGAATTTACTTTGAAGGAACATCCAACGTATTTGTCGACAAAAATGGGATGCAATGAAAAATTTAGTACGAGAAAATTATTCGCTATCACACTCGTACGCGTCGCCAATTTTTAATTTTGTTCAGAATTTATGGAAACGATCTTTTGTGTGGGACGCAAACAGAAAATTGAGTTGAGAATACAAGGCCCAATATTTCAAGTTTCCCCGAATGTTTTGTAACAGTTACAGAAAACAGTTTTTGTCAAGCCTGAACGGAGAAAGCATTTCTGTGCCGACATATTTATATTTTGTATAGGAGAAAAATGTCTTTAAAAAAAGATACAGCATTTCGCGGAAGGTGACATTCTGCTGGGTGGGTGGACAAAGGAGTAAACAATAAAAAGACTTCTTCGAATCGAGGTGTAAAACGGGATATTTAGGAATCATGAGTTGACTGGGTTTATTGACGTCTTTCAGTTCAGATCAGGTTCAAGAAGCTTTACAAAAAGTAGACAAGCTTTTCAACGAAATTAACAAACTCGGTACACACTTCTACTGCTGAAGCACACGTGGAAAAATGTAATTTAATGAGTTATGCGAGTAAAATTATTTCTATTACGTTAAACATTACGTGTGCGACTGGCGCAAGTATGCTTTTCGACGACTAAACAAGCGAATGCCAAGGAAGGACTATACACTATTTCACGGTAAATCTTACAATGTTGTCCGACTGAAAATGCATGGCCTTAGGTCAGTAAAAATCGAAAAATAAACGATAAATATGGATGATTTTGTGACGGTTTATCTTGCCTGCCACCCACAGACATGTCACTTTTTCCAACAGAAAAGGTAATCCATTATTTATAAACAATTCAATATACTCTGACAACTCATCGGGTTCTTCCATATAATTCGACACAGAATCAGATACAAAAGTACACATAGTGTACTTCGCAGATTCTTTCGAGGTGGCTAGTACTTGAAGTACGAGTAATTAGTTTCTTACCCAAATTTTGAAATTAGCTCTTACTCATTCCTCTAATCGAACGGGGAATATTTAAAGATAGTTAACATTAAGTTTGTCAAATTAATTACAAGCTGGAAAAATAAATTTAATAATACACATCTGTAAAAATACAATTTGAGTTCAAATTTTCACCCGTGTTTTATATTTGCAGATTTGTAAATTTGCGTAGGTTGTTGATTAATGAGTGGTCAAAATCTGTGGTTAAATGTGTGCGATCAACTTGTTTAGGTTTTATTCGGCTGTAAGCACAGAATCTACATATATCTCATTCGTCAAAAATTGGCGAATTCGGTTCTGTGTCGTTTGGAGACGGTGCGCCTCCATAGGGAGGGCTATGAGAACGCTTAAATGACAGCAACAAAAGCTAATAATGATCACAGCTTACTCTGTGGCATAGAGGCGTTTGAAGTTTTTCACGTCTTTGTACTTTTAAGTTAGATTCGAAAGGGAACATCAAGGAACACAATTACGATGAAATTGCACACGATCACATTCGCAAAGCCAATTTTTAATTTTATGTTCCGGGGGTTGATGTGTTTTCAGAGTCACAATCCAATCAATCTTTTGGACTCGACAGAAACAGAAAAATGAGCAGAGCACTAGACATTGAAAGATTTTGAACGTAAAGTATGTTTTATCACAATCCAATCAATCTTTTGGACTCGACAGAAACAGAAAAATGAGCAGAGCACTAGACATTGAAAGATTTTGAACGTAAGGTATGTTTTATGAGGAGGAAAATAGTTATTGGAAGCAGCTTTCTTTGAAGCCCAAAGATTGAAAGAAAGCATGCTTGCAACAACAAATTCTTTCTTTCGGAGAGAACGTTTCGATTTTTAGAAAAAAGAGATACATAACATTTCGTGGAAGACGAAATTGTGCGTGTGCGTGGATGAACTAAGAGGGAAACAATAAAAAGACTTGTTCGATGTCGAATTGAGATGTACAAAAAGGAATATTTTATAGGAATCATGAGTTGACTATATGACTCTAAATCTATTGATTCTTCCTGATCGACGGCTTTCAGTTCAGATCAGGTTCAAGAAACTTACACTACAAAAGGCAGACAAGCTTTTCAAAACATTTCCTACAAACTCTACACATTTATACTGTTGAAGAGCATGCGGAAAGATGTAATTTAATGAGTTATGTGACTAAAATTTCCATCACGTTCGAACATTATGTATGCGTCAGGCGTGGAACAAGTCTGCTTATAGCTAAACAAGCGTAAGGCACGAGGGAACACTATCTTATCATACTGTACATCTGGAACGGTTTGTCGCAGTAAAGAAGAGAGACAATGAATATTGATTATGAGAGTGACAGGCTTTTTACTAGTGAAGTCTTACCCAGAGAAAAAAATCGCATTATTTATGAGCGTCTAACATCTTCACAACTCTATCTGATCATTTCACTTATTCATGAAAGGAAAATCCGCGGTAGGAGAGCCTCCCACCTTATCCTTTCGAGTTCGCCACTACTTGAGGTGCGTGTAATTGGTTTCGTAGTCATTTCGTCTCCGCCGGTGACAACTCGTCCTCAGCCAGCATTGCAATGCGACAAAGATGAGGATCCAGAAGACAATGATGATAAAGACGATCCAACCTGAAAGGTTTTGAAAGGCATTCAAAAAGGAATCTCGTAATCCCCAAACCCGAAGTATTCAAAGTATCTATAAGCCTTCTCCACTATCTATGCATACCGGTGGACAATTGGTTATTATTGGAAGTTAGCTTGCACTCTGTCTCCCAATCGAGCGGAATGTAGGGATCCACAAGAGCTGCAAATTTGTCCAGAGTGCATGGCTCACCACAGTCGGGGATTTCCAGTTTATAAGCTTCACCCTCCGTCGTGTTCCTGTAATGAATCTATATGAAGAATTGTATGCAAATTAGACCATCTCATCCAGCACATGTGATGAAGCATGATTCGATTTTTAGTGTGAATGAAGGAGTAAAAAATATCGATTTCTGAGAGCCACTTGAAGTTTCCTAATTTTCTCGTCTTCTGCATAGAAGAAAGGATTGGAGGAAGGAAATAACACCTAAAAAGTCAGAAATCCAATTTCCTCCGTGATTTCACACGGCTTTGATAATGCGTAACAAGCTTGTCACTCATGAGTGTGTTCCAATGAAGTGGAACTACTGGAGTGTTCATTTCGGATTCATTCTAAAAATATTAGGCGTCTCTCAAGAAAGCACAATGGAGACTCATCATCATCATCACGGGTAAAAATGTCATTCCTGAAAAAGGGAAATAAATGCCACACCGAGACTGGATGCTCACCTCAACTCGCATCTCTTGGGAGCCACTGCTGTCCTCATGGAGCTCGAGCATCAGAGCGGATGCAAATGGGGGTCTGGTCTTGTCGTAAATTTGAAGCGTGTCGAGGACACCAGAAATTGTGAAATCGTGTCCGGAGAAAAAGTACATTTTAATTTGCTCTTCCTTCCTTTCTCCGTCTTTCTCCTGGGAGAGTCGAGTTGTATTCATATTCTCTACAAGTTTTTGAAGGAGAGGTCCCACTCGGAGGCGCTTCATCTCAAACGTGTACGTGATATACTGGAAATAGAATAGAGCAATGCTCGTCGCCTCTGGAGTGCCGAACACGCCTTCCGTCCACTGAGGAAGCGTCATGTTGTAGTAATTCTGGAAGATTGGTGTGTCAACCATTCACAAAAGGCTATTTTTACTTGAATTGAGTGTATAAATAGTATCCAAATTCAGATGTGTGGAAATTGTTGCATTTTTATTGGGGAATGCGGTACCTCGAGCACGAGTGCGTCGTAGTAATCGTCGGCTTGAAGGGGGCTCGTGATTGTATTCATATTCTCTACAAGTTTTTGAAGGAGAGGTCCCACTCGGAGGCGCTTCATCTCAAACGTGTACGTGATATACTGGAAATAGAATAAAGCGATGCTCGTCGCCTCTGGAGTGCCGAACACACCTTCCGTCCACTGAGGAAGCGTCATGTTGTAGTAATTCTGAAAGATTGGTGTGTGTCAACCATTCACAAAAGGCTATTTTTACTTGAATTGAGTGTATAAATAGTACCCAAATTCAAGTGTGTGGAAATTGTTGCATTTTTATTGGGGAATGCGGTACCTCGAGCACGAGTGCGTCGTAGTAATCGTCGGCTTGAAGGGGGCTCGTGATGTTGAGCCCGGTGTGGTTGCTGTAATATTCGAACAGCTCTCGATTCTCCTCCGAGATCTGTTTCACCATCGGCGAGTCTTGAGTGAGCTCCGTTAAGAGCTGATTGTAGCGCGGACAAATGTCCGGCTTCTGGCGGATGACCTAAAAATAAATCAATACCGCAATAGAATGGGCGCAGTCATGCGATTTCTGGAATATATGATATAAGCTATGAGATGAGAAAAGTGTTTTGTATTCTGTGCATTCCGTACGTTGTCAGTTTCGACAGGAACGGTGTGAGCGGGGACAGACTTCCAGGGGAGTGGGATCTCTTCCGGGCGCTTCACCAACTCGTCGAGCGTGAAATTCCCTGTGCTAATCTCGGAGGGAGAGTAGAAGCCAGCCATGACGGAGTAAGCTGTCTGGATGGTCCTCGCAATGTCTGAGCTCCGAAGGTACATCTCCTTCACGTCGTACGTGTCCTTGACAAAAGTCGAGTACCTTTCCCGGAGAAACTGGCCGAGATTGTAGCCTTGCAGCTTGCCAATCTGTAGAAACAGGCGAGGAAAAAAAGTTGAATTTCGTTTTCGGACAAAAACGACGATTCAGAAGAATTTTGTTTGACAAAACAGATATCTTACAAGTGTAGTACATTTGTGAGTTGAGAAAAGCCCGGAGGCCAGAACGACTCGTTTTTGTAAGGATCCAAGGGGTACGTCTTGTCAATTGTTCGAGCCCCGTGGCGAAATATCTGTTGGCATGTTTTAAAAAATTGTCAGAAATATACATATCTATATGCCATGAACAAAAATATATGGGGATGGAACGTACAATTTGGACTTGTCGTAACGTAGTCAGATCTGCTTCAGAGTGCACTTGAATAAAACTGGAGAAGAGAATCATGACAGCGAGGCAAGAGAACTTCCGACACAGAGTTACAAGCGCAAACCCCATTTTTAAGAATGATATTGTTTTTTGGTGTACGAAGAGAAAAAAATATAGTTGTTCTTTCTCAAGGATCCCTGGAGAATCGTGTACTAAAAATCCTTTTCATGCAACACACGAAATTGCTGGAGGATAAAAACTCGTAACTTGTTTGTACTGAATATGAATGAAAAGTGAAGCTCAAAGATTTTACTGCCGTATCATCCAGCAGAAAGAATGACGGGATAACCGTTTCAGGGAACAATCATTTGTTACTGTGTTGATAAGATGAGATACGCAATGAGATATGTGATAAAAGGTCAGATAAGCCTGATGCTCCGAGAGTTGCTTGCGATGCAGGTTTTTAAATGGTAAAAGTTTGTGGTTATGTGTGCAATATACTTGTTTTTATTATGGGCTACACAGTTCACTTGTTTTGTCGGCTAATGTACATCTTCCTCAAATGCTGCATTCGTCCAGAAACGGTGGCTTTGTTGGTCTCTGAATTGGAAGAAAGCGTCAGATTATGTAGCCGTCTTGTTGCAAGGTTTTCTCGTCGCTGCTACCGCCACACCGGCTGGTGGAGCGCCGGGAGCTGTGCCGTTTGGAGGTGCCCCTGCTACAGGCGCGCCTGCTGGGGGAGGGCTTGGAGGAGCTGGAAATGGAGGTCAAGGTAGACTTTGAAAACGTTTGGATGGCAAAAATAAAAACTAGTAATGATGACTGCTTACCCTGTGGCATGGAGTAGATTGCTCCGAAAGCGACGCACAAAACTGCCAAAATCAAAACTGCCTTCATTTTTATAGTTTCAATCTAGACTTTCTACTCACAAGGTGAAATGTATGAGAAACTAGAGAATTTCTCTGGTGAACCAACTTGATGACTGATCAAAGCAATGAGATACTGCCAATTTATATAGTCGCAAAATAATATGGGTTTCACAGCATCATTAAGATTGACCTTCAGGAAAAACGAGTTTTTTCTTGTCACAAAAAAACGAACGCATTTTGTAGTAAAATTAATCACAGGTTTTATTCAATGTTCAAAAAATTCAAGTGAACAAAAAATATATATAAAAGTGAAAACTCATCATCATCATCCTACCAGCATTATCATTGAGTTTTTAAAAATTGAATTTCACATCCTGCCCAAACCGACGATGACAAATAATTTAAAAACCTATATCCTCTTGTTGTACAAAATAAACTTGCCACTTCACTTGCAATTATCATCAAATTTATGTTAAAATCGCGGCATCCTAGCTTAAAATGAGTATGATAATCACAATTTTTCATAAGCAGAAAATTGGTAGTGAGGCTGCTTCCGTTTGAACGTCCACCGCTGTTGCTCGTCCAGAAGCGGAGGATAGACACACTTCCGGTCATGGTCATCCTCCTCCTTGCAACCTCTCAACACGTAGACGATGACTGCGACAGTGGAGAGGACGATAGAAATGAGTCCGATGCCCATGAGAGTGAGCTCTGTAGAAAAATAATGACAAATAAATCACTTTTCTATCCAAAATTATGTTTTTAACAGTGAACTAGAAAATCACACTTTTGTCGTAACATACCAATGAGAGAGAGCGAGCAAGACGAAAAGTTGGAGTGGGAAGCTGATTGCGTTCTCCAGAAGGAGTTCTCAAAGGGTTCTTCATCATCCTTTGATTTCCTTTCGTTAGTCGACGGTTTCATCCTGAGGGAGAAGAAGTTGGAGCGAAACGAGGCCTCATTCTCCTCTTCAGTATTGCACTCCTTCATCCAATTGACGGGGATCAAAGGGTGAGTAATCTCGAGCAGAGTACGCAGCCGGCAGGGATGCCCACATTTGGCAGGCGTGAGCAAATGAGGAGCTCGCCTCGTGTCATTCCTGTAATGAATCTGAAATGAGAGGAAATATCATGATTACCAAAGACCTTGACTCTTTCTCATCATTTAACTCACGTTTCACACAGAAATCTAAAGAGCAATGACAAGTTTTATTACCTCGACAAAATATTCATTAGAGTCCGCTTCCTGATGGAGCTCCACGAGAAGGGCGGCCGCATACGGAGGACAATGTGGCTGAAAGACATTGAGTGTGTTCATGATCCTCGCAAGAGTCGAGTCATGAGCGGAGTACATGAGCATTTTCCGGCTAACCCCGTGACTCACGGAGTGAGCGTCCTGCGGATTCGAGCCGAGGTGACCAGCGATCCCTTGCATGTTCTTGAGAAGGAGGGTGAGCAGGGGCCCGCCCCACAACCGTTTCATCTCATCAGTATACGTTGGCCATGTGTTCACAACGCCTTGGAGTTGGATAAGGCGGTCCAGAACGTTACCTTGAGTGACCCAAGCCGGGAGCGTGAGGTTGTGCTCGGACTGAGCGTAGAGAACGTCGAGAAGCGGGTACAGGTCCTTCACGGTTTTCGCGTCGAGACCGGAGTGGGTGGCGCAGTACTCGATGAAGTCCTTGTTCTCCTCGTTCACACCCTGGACGACGGGCGAGGTGGCGAGGAAATTGCGACGGAGCTCGTGGTACCTGGGACACTGCACATTGACGTGGAGCAACTGAAACAAAAACACGAGGAAAAGTCAATATCCGAGAACAAAGGGGAATCATAAATGCAGATGCATTCCTCTGCGAAATGTTTCTTTTTCAGGTTGTGCCTATGTTCAGGTTGAGAAACGGGAAGACGGATGAGTCTTCATTTCCGCTGTGTGGGAGAAATGCCTCAGCCTTTTCGTGTGCAATCTATCCTTGTCATAAGGAATTCAGAAAGCTGCCACACACACACACTTTCTAACCTTTCTCTGTATAAATAGCCTCGCACATAGTTTTCTCCATCAAACTGTTGATTTTCATTGGAAACTCCTACAACACTGTCTGTTTTGTCTGACTGTTCGCTTGTAGCAAACTCTTATGTTTCGACTTTGCATTCTGAGAACATTCGTTACGCAACTTTGATCTCATAATCCTTATGTTTATGTAATAGCTTGCTGAGTTTGCAATACCACCAAGCTATAGCATACACTCTGTCGAGGGAGAAGGTGTGTGGAAAAGCGTATAAACTACTAGACCAAATGTAGCAAACCTTGTCCTCCTTCCAAGGGATCGTGCGGAGGGGAATTGGAACCCATTCGATCTTCGGATTCCACTTGCTCACCGGAGGAAAGAGGCCAGCCAAGTTTGACTCGAGACTCATGATCGTCCGGTCCATGTCCGAGCTCGTCACGTACAACTCCTTTTGAGTGTACTTCGAGCCCAAGAAGCCATCGTAGCGGTGACGCAGGTACTGGCCAAGCTCGTACTGTTGCATCTTGCCCCGCTGCAATGGAAAAACAGAAAGAACGTAGGTTTAGTCGGATTACGTCGATAAAAAAATTGTGAATGATACGCATAGCTTAAATAGGTGCTTTTCCTATTAGTTCAATGATTGAAAACACAGACGAACACGCCAATACCATTAAAGAGGAATGCTAATCTTGTCAAAGGAAACTTCAAAGGGATCCCTGCCTGTTCCTTCTCTCAAGGCAGAGAGGAAAGAGAAAGTTTTGCCCGGAGAAAGAGAAACGTGAGAGTGGCACTAAAAGAGAGTCTTTCTCTGTACTTTTCTCTTACAACGAAAATTAATGCATTCGCAGAGCATTTGTATTCGTAGTTGCAGGCACAGTCGGCACTGCCTTGGGAAATGAATAAATTATGAGTTTTTTTTAAAAGGAAAGCTTCGTTTCTTGTAGAAAACTCACATTCGTTAGTTGAGCAAGTCCTTCGGGCCAGTAGATGGATGCGTCATGGTAAGGATCGTTGGGATACGTGTTCGTCGGAGCCCGATCACCGTGACGGAAAAGCTATAAAATGAATTGATTTTAAATGTGATAAAATATTAAAAAACAAATCACCACAACTTAATTGCATATATGTAACTCTTATAAATTGCCGTGTTTGTTTTTGACTTACGACTTGGACAAGTTTGAGAGTGTCCTTTTTCGCAGTGTCCACATTTCCGGATGCCACCCACACGCACAAACCGAGGAAGCCGATGACTTTTGCAAACTGGAAGGAACGCATTTTTGTATGCTTGTCAATTGGGAACTTATTGGGAAAAATCTTTCTTTAGAAAACTTTTTTTGTTTCGGATGAATTTTTTGGGGGATTAAAAATTTGTGGTAAAAACTGAAAATGAAAGATATTTTAGGGAAGGGAGTTTGATAGAGCAACAGTTTGGCTCTGCCACGAGGGTCTATCCAAAGTTGCGGCAATGGGAATGACAGAAAGTGAAGTCCAGTCTGGTTTTATAGCCTGCCATGCTCACCAAAAATTTTGAGAGCTCAATCTAAATACAAACTTAATTAATTAAAATGCACGTATAATTGGGTCATGTGGGGTACGTTTTTCTGTTTGCTCAGATGTGAGATGAGAACACTTGGTCAGATTAATTAAAAGTCAATACTTAAGAGTATTTAAAAAAAATAAAACAAGGTCAGTTCAGCTGTGTTTGCACTGGAACTCTCCGGAGTCAAATTAGTAGTCACCATTAAAAAATTAAAAACTTCCTGACCACATTCAGAAAAAGTGAAGCGCCTTTTTGGGGGAAGAAAATGGTTAGTTTGAAGCGGTTTTGGTTTTGGATTTCAGAGAGATAAGATATACCGGAGGTACTCACATGTAAAATGTGAAGAGACATCGTTGCTCTCTGCTCAGAATGCATTCATTGTTTCCGATGCACATAATTGTAGTACATGTGTTCTTACATATGTGTTCACGTCCTCTGATTAAAAATTTCCATGTGAGACCGGCATGCACAAGACATATATTCACG
>JAHZMW010002891.1:0-20322 GCA_027743745.1 Alloscopus bannaensis
GCTCATTTTAATTATTCATTTTTGAGCAATTAAATAATATGTCAAAATCATTTTCAAAAAGCATTTTGTGGTCTTTGAAAAATGCTGAATCTCATGCAGCAAAAATTTTTCAAGAATAAAATTGACGATTTTTCGTTCGGTGAAACTGAAAAAAGATGCTCCTTACAACATATTTCTCATATAACAGCATTTACTTTCTTAAAGTCGTATCCAATGACCCCCATAATTAAAAAACCAGTTTCCCAGTTAACAAAAGCATTCCCTTAATAAAGGGGTTACCAGTGTGAAATAAAAACTTGCAAATTTTTTATGCAACAAGTTTTTGCTGAAATGCACCTACACGGAATTCCTTTATGAAAATCATCATATTTATATACTATTACTTGGGATGCCATAAAAACCGGAAAATTGAGAATCACGAGTTGTATTGAAGTTGTAGATCTTTGTCTGGAATTTGACGATGCTCATTGCAGATTATAATCAACATGGTTTATACGTATACAATACAATGTAATTTGTACAACGACAATTGCTACAAATATTTTGTGAACAAAATCACCTTAACATGCGCGGCATTATAGCCTACAACAGCCGGCATAATCAAATCAAACCTCAAATCTAAGCATGTAATTAGCAAAAAAAATTAGCCATTTTTTTCTCAAAATAAAAATAAAAATGTAATTGATGGTTGAGATCATATCATTGAAACTGTCCATGCAAAATATTCCTTATATTTGTTAATGTTTTATGTGATGTCCGCCAAATTCACTTTTTCTACTTAGACAAAAGACTCTCGCACCACGCGCCGACAATGATAATGAGGTGTCACAACGCAAAATATCATCGTGTACCATTTCAACAATTACTCTTGTCCACCAAATATACAACTTTCTTGTGTCAGTTTATGCTTATTGAAGTTGAGAAGTGAGAAGTGAGCAAATTGTTTGGAGTCGCTGCTGCTTTTATACCTGCAAAGTCCAACGTTTTAATTGTGCATTGTCTGATTCTGAGAATGCATATTTTATAATTGTTATTTTTAATACCACTATTTCATTCCATTCCAGTATTCCAGTGCTAAAACTCATTGTTATTTGTGTTATTTTTCATTGTAAACTCCGAGGATTTAGTGCTTCCGTAGCATTGTTATATATATTATGTAGTTGTTTTAGTTGAATTCTGATTTATGGAATTGTCTTCCGGCTGAAATAAATGACCTCACATCCTAAATATATCGTAGCAGCCAAAATTCATGAAAACCACTTCCATAGACCCCTTTGGTATTAAATTACAACAATTATGGTTCCTTACGGAAGGTCTTGTCAAAAAAGCGTTTCTGCTTTTATAAAAATTCTTGGAAAGCATGCTGGTAAACATCCTGCTGCCTTTTATCACAGCCACTTTTATAAATTCGCTTTCACTAAATTTCTGACTTTTCAAATTTTGCAACTTTGCAATTCTCACATTGGAGATATACGGAAAGGTTGTAACGATGACGAAATACCACGACAAAATATCTTCTTGGAACTTTTCAAACAATTGCTGTGAGAGAAAAAAATCAGAGAAATGTTTTTATTTAAATGAAACTTATAAAGACAAAATGCTTGTCATACGCTCTCTTTTATATCTGCCAAACCTAACTAATGTTTTAATTTTGCATTGTTAAATTCTGAGAATCAAATTTATTCATTGATTTTGCTATTCTTTGGTATTCTAACGAAAACCGATTTCTCAAAACGTGGACAAAAAGCATTATCAAATACCGGTCTAATTTTGTATCGTAATCGGTTAATTATGTTTGGGGTATAAAATTACATATATCTGTAAATTAAAAGCTTGTAGCGGCAACGTTGAGAAATTGCCAAAATAATCCTGGAAACATCAAAATAGCTCAACGTTTCAATTTCTATAAATTAATAAATCAAAATTGAAATTGTCAACGTTTTCCACAATCCATTTTCCAGCAATAACACGGACAACGACAGTGATGAGATTATGCGAGACAATATCTTCGGGTAACATTTCCACCATTTGTCAGTAAATTCTACTTTGTATCAAGTGTATAACCGTTTTGATGATTGTGACATAAAGGGCGAAAGTTTTATTAGTGACTTTTGCATAAAAGTATTAGTTTTCAGAAAATTGTTTTCTGTTCGTGTCTTTCGAACGTACAACCCGAATATCGTCTCGTGCCAGTCTACTTTGGCTAATTGTGGAAAAAGAAATGAGCAATATCCTTTCATTTGCTGCTTCTTTTATACCTGCGAAACCAAACAGTTTCATTGTCTGATTCCGAGAATGCCATGACGGTTTAATTCTTTTGTATCCAATTAAAATGGTTTCGCAAAACACGAACAATGATCCAATAATGTAAATTTTTTGTATTAAAAAAATGCAATACATGACTAACACTTTGTACAAGCTTCTGCACATATTTGTGCATATAAAAATAAATGGAGAGCAATTGTCCAATTTATAAATTAATTATTCCAGTTGTCATAGAATTAGTCGTCATCACCCAGACAAGACTCAGGATTCGATTGGCATCTTGACTGTCTTGCGACCGGGACAAATGCACTCACATCCTAACATGAGAATAAGGAACAAATTAACGGTCACTATTTTTGTTGGTTTATTGTGAATTAAATTTCAAACAAATTCAAGTCCTTACCGGAGGTCCTGCGACTTTTGGCTTTGTTTTTTCGTAAACTCCTGGCGGATTGCGGACGGCTGGAATAGCGACGCGCTGCTATTAAAATTAAAAGCAACAAATTGTTGAGAAAATCGTGGTTTTTGTTAGTCGATAATTAAATTGTCTACAAAACATGTTCATACGAAAGGTGATTTCAACGTTTCAACAACTGGAGTACGAACCAAGTCTGGATTTCCAAGGTAAACGTTAACCGGAGCATTAAATTCTATGGTGAAATAAAATTTCACAACTGGTGCACGCCCGTCGTCGTCTTTGTTGGGAATTGAGCGTGTTGACGCGATCGCAGACATTGTTGCTACTAGTACAAGCTGAAAAAGGAACTTCATTGTGAGAAACTGAATTTTAAAAAATCAACTTCACTTCCAAATTTTGTGCTAAATGACAAAGAGTGAATTTCTGGAGAATCTTCGCTAACACGTGCTGACACAGGAGTGAAGAGGAAAGATGTTAACTCTTTGTTCCACTGTGTATCATCTCCTTTGCGATACTTAGTGCAAGTTTACGATTACCAAAGCATTTCGCTGAGGAATTATGAAAAAATTGCATATGCTAAGATTTTTTGTGTTCAAGTTGTCAAAAAACTTGAGTAATAAAATGAAACCACAAGTCCAAGCATTCAAGCATATAATTTACAGAGAATGCTGAGTGTTTTCTGACAACCACAAAGGTAATTTATGGGTAAAGACACAAAGTAGTCAAGATGTCGACGACGTT
Source organism: Alloscopus bannaensis (assembly GCA_027743745.1). Taxonomy (NCBI): domain Eukaryota; kingdom Metazoa; phylum Arthropoda; class Collembola; order Entomobryomorpha; family Entomobryidae; genus Alloscopus; species Alloscopus bannaensis. The sequence continues at coordinate 3,425 of JAHZMW010002891.1, forward strand.
CCAAATATTGTGAGCTGAACTTTCCGTGCAATTTTGCTCTTGACAAAATGGCATTAAAACCCATTTTTGCGGCAACTAGATGACTCAATCAATACAGTCTTATTAAACCGTAATTATTTCATGCAGTCATAATTTTTTGTTTTGGACCAGAGTTTTTTTTAGTACAAAAATCACTATTTTTACTCGATTTGGCGTATGCATTGGAAGATGGAACTTAGCTATTCTGCAGACAGTATGCTTATGTATAAAATGGATAGCAAATCCGGGTTTCGTAACCGCCAGTTGTCATTTCAAATTAAACTTTCTACTATATAATTAGCAGTGGAAAGTGTGTACTGGTTAATATCCGGACATTAGTTCCTTTGAAAATGTTATAATTATGTCAAGTACTACATTTCGAGAGAAATAATGCATGAATTTAAACTAAAACTTCGATTGTAGAACTGGCTCGAGAATAAAGTTGCAACGCAGCTTGTAACTAATAGAATGTAATGCTTAAAATCTTTTGTGTATTCTGTATTTAATAGCAATTATTGGTCTTAGCAATTTATTAGCAATAAATATTTCAAGTGTTGACTATTAAGCCTTTCCAATATTTTCAATCTTTTGTAATTGAGAGAATTAGTCATCAATACCACGGCAAGACGCAGGGTTCGTTTCACACCTTGATTTTGGCGCGACTGGCTTAGACCCACCGACATCCTGTAAGAAGAATGAATAAAAAAGTTAATGCCGTCACATTGTTCCACTTACAATTAAATTTCGGACAAAACACTGTCATTTTCCTACCGGAGGTGCGTGCCCAACGAGATGTGGTTCAGGTGTCACGGGACTGCCTCCACCGCCGTAGCCTCCGCCACCGCTACTCACACGGACAGGACCACCCCTGTAGACAACGCCACCTTTGTAAAGCGTCCCATCGCAGTACGCAACGTCATCCCCGAAATCCACGTAACTCGGTCTTCTCACGGTGACCGTTGGTAAAACACGGTAGCCCCGATGTGACGAATATCCACCCGCCGACGCGACCGCAGCCAGTGCTGCAATTACCAAAAGGAGCAACACAAACTTCATGATTTTTAATGACAAAAATCACAGTTTTCCACAACAGCCTATTTTTTGGAGCAACTTGACCGACTCAAAGCTGCAAAAAGAGTGAGATCTCTGAGGGCTGAGACGTTACATTTTGAGGAGGGCCCTGGAACATTGGATCCCTTCGCAAATTACGGCGTCTGCTCCCTCAAGGTCGATCCCAACGACCTGTATATCTAGTTTGGGAAGGTATGCATAAATTTAACAAGATCCTTATGCAAGCAAGGGCATTAATAAAAAACTAGTTTATTCTCAGGTACAAGGGTTAACAAGATAGAACTCAAATAAGAAGAAAAAAAATTAATTGCCTAATAAAAGCAAGTACGATTGCTCTTGAGTCTTTGGCGTTTAGTGTGCCTTGTCAATGTAAAAGGGTATGAAGGTGGGTTTGTTTTTATAAAAAACTAATTTACAACTAGTACCATTGGTATAAATGTATGAATGTTGACAACGGTAGTCGATACCAATTTGTGAAAGAAGCCGACATGAACATGAATGAGTTGTAATGTAACTCAACTAATTAATATTGCCACAGTTAACTTTTTCTTCGTGTGAGGGAGCAATATTGAGTTTTATTTGATGATTTAACTGATGATAAAAAGTTTCCTTTTGTTTTTTATTTCTATAAAAGTTATTTTTTAATTTTTATAAAATTGTATACCCTAACAACTGCTACATTTAAATTATTAACTTTGCTTCCATTCCCTTCTCAAGTCCATCCACGGAATTAGTCGTCACTGTTACCCGTGCAAGAGTTTGGATTCTTTTGGCATCTTGATGGTCCAGCAGGTTGTCTCACACCGGCGACATCCTGATATCAAAAAGAATAGAACACCACCAAAATCATGAGCAACGCACTTTCGGTTTATTATAAATGAAACTTTGTACACACAATATTCATACCGGAGGTCCTCCACTGCTTCCGCCGCTACCACCGCCACCGCATCCTCCGATATTAACGCCAGCGCCATTGCTATATCCTCCGCCACCGCCATAACCTCCGCCACCTCCCAGGACACCCACAGAACCACCTCTGTATACAACGCCACCCTTGTAAAGCACCCCATCGCAGTACGCAACGTCATCCCCGAAGTCAACGTAATTTGGCCTTTTTACAGTCACCGTTGGAACATAACGGTAGCCACCACTTGCGGAAATCCGTTGGGTCACCACAACTACAGCAAGGGCTGCAATGAACAAAAGCGACAAAAATAACTTCATGATTTTGATCCGTAAAATAATTGAGGATAAAAAATCACTTTTTGGACAACTTCCCCAGTTTGCTGCGGTCAAAAGAGTGACGACTCTTTGGATTCTGACATTTACACTATATTTTGAGAATACCATTGAACCCCTTTAGCTTGAATTTCACATGGCATCCATCAAATTTCCAAGAGGTCAAACCCGGCGGCTTAATTATACAAAATTAGAGCACTCTAACAACTAATTCACTTTGAACAAGTATTCAGTGAGTAAATAATTAGGAGTGTCATAAAAACTCAAATAAAAAACACAATGTTTTGGACGTGGAGCAAATTGTCATTCAAAAATGCTGATAGCAGAATTCCTTCACACTCGACGACATAACTTTTTATTACAACAATCATCATATAATAACAAGCAGGCATCTTACAAAATGGGGTAAAACAATAAAAGGAAAGTTGACGAGTGCCGAAGCTATTATGTAAGTTGTATTCAAGGTGTGGGTCTCCGTTTTGTATTTCTGTGATACCAATTACTCGTGACTAGGATTCGGCAATATGTCAATTGTGAATGACATGTCGTAAATCTTAATTTGTCAGCTTTTCTTCATGACAATTACAATATCTGACATATGCCCCGATATGTATACTTCCAGACAAGTCCGCTTTACGCTACTGACTGGAAGGTTCATTAAGTGGTGGACGTGTTGACACATTTAGTCATCTTGTTCAACTCCAAATTCGTATTGATATCATATTTGTCATGACACTAATGATTGTTGACAAATATTCGACATGTCCGTGTAACAAACTGACAAATTGATAAATACATTATGACATGACAAGTGCCGAACCCTACTTGTGATCATTAACATTTATGTCTATATGCATACCGATATATACGAAAACGTCGAAACAAGATATTTAAATTTTTGCTTTTTATTTGACATTAATCACATAAAAGTACAATATACATAGTTTGCTCTTTTGATCTTTTGAGAATTTTGAATTTGCGGCTGTTCCAACAATTTGCGAACAGGTCCCCCACCCAAAACTAACAGCATAAATATAAATTGAGCTTCAATTCCCTTTCAATCCAATCCATGGAACTAGTCATCACCATCTGTGCAAGATTGAGGGTTTGTGACGCATCTTGATACTGGTCGGACTTGCTTTGACCCACCGACATCCTTTTAAAAGAATTAAAGAGGTGAAATTATTGATGAACAAACTTTAATCAAATTTCAAACAAACAAATTCATACAGAAGGTGCTTGTCCAAAAACTTTTGGCGACACGTTTGGATTTACACTGTCTCCGTTATAGCCACCACCTCCGCCATAGCCTCCACCTCCGCTATAACCTCCGCCACTTCTCAGCACCTGAACAGGACCCCCTCTGTAGACAACGCCACCTTTGTAAAGCACCCCATCACAGTACGCAACGTCATCCCCGAAGTCAACGTAACTCGGCCTTCTCACAGTTATTGTTGGTGCATAACGGTAGCCCCGATTTGAGGAATATCCCTCTGTCGACGCCACTGCAACCATTGCTGCAATTACCAAAAGAAACAAAACCATCCTCATGATTTTAGTAGGGCAACTAAAATTTCTGAAACAATTTGACTGATTCAATGCCGAAAAATGAGTGAGGATTTTAATGAATGAGTCGTTACATTTTGAGAAAGGTCCTGGAACATGCTTCCAAAAATTTTCCATTACTGATGCCATATGCCTCTAATTTGGAAAAGTTTCCATGATTTCATCAACATGATTCGTGTGCAAAAAAATTGTTTACTATAAGGAAGCACTTGGCAAGGGCTAACATGATCGAATAAAAGACAATCAAAGAAACTGCAGATTAAAAAAGTATAATTGTCCATAAAAAAAGTAGTATTGCTGTTTGGAGTTTTTATTGCAACTAATGTGTCGATGCAAACTGCAAAATGTTATTCAAGGTGGGCCTGTCTTTATGGGAAACCAATTGCACCATTAGGTATATATACAATGCATATTGTGTTTGTATGTAACCAATTTGTACCCAAAACAAGACAATTCGCTTCGGTCATGAAATCATGACTCATTTTTTTTCTGTTTGAGGGAACCAACGAGATAATTGATGGTTGAACAAATCTGTGGAAGTGACCACCTCCAATGCCCATTAAAATATTGCACGCGATACAAAAACGTTGTATGAATACATTATCCTTTTGGTGTGACGACGACGGAACAAACGAAACCGGCTTTTGTGTCAAGTTATCGGCAAGCAATAATACTCATTTTTGACATTTAGGGTGCACACATGAACATAAATGAGAATACCAAAATGCAGTGATTGTATCATGTTCTACCGTGTTAGCGGTTTCCAAAGTTGAAAGTATTTATGAGAGCGTCAAGGTTTACTAGAAGTCATTTTGATGAAAGGGTGCAAAAACTTGTACAATTTTAGAGAGGTTAAAAAGACAAATACCAATTACAGTCAAAGTTTTGCAGTTGCAGTAAAACGGCCCAAGTCAGTTTTTTATGAATGGTTTGGGAACTTTATTGTTGTATGAGTTTATATTCTACACTAAAATATTCCAGCTTCTATCCAATAAAAGGATTATAAAAGTTTTTCCTGATTACAACAACTGTATAAATATGTACGTAAAGAGTTCGAAACAATGTTTGAGAGCAGCATCATTATACTTCAGGTGACAAACAGGGATCTGGTTTTTTTCATAATGAAAGTTTTTAGCACACCGAAATCATTCCGTGCATCCTTGCATATATTTCCAGCGTAATAAAAATCCAACCATTTCGCCGCAGTAAAATCAGTGAAAATCAGTGGACAAAAATGTCACAAAAATAAAATATGAAATTCTCAAATGCATTTTTGTATAAAGGGTTGTACTTGATTTAGCAAATACAAAACAATCGTGTTTTTTATCCTTTAATTTTACATGGCAATTATGTATTTGATGATGATTTCTGAAATATTGTCAGTCTACTTCAATCCAAGTCATGAAATTACTCATCGTCATCCGAGCAAGACTGGGGATTTTGTTGGCATCTTGAAGACGCCGCGGCAGGCCTGCTTGCGCTCACACCCTGATAATTACAAAGGGTCAAAAATCAATTCAAGGAGAACAAATTGGAGTGAAATTATTATTTAAATTTTCCACATATTCCTTTGTCATACCGAAGGTGCTTGACCAACGACTGGTAGATCTGGATACGCATTTTTATTTCCCTGACCACCTCCATCACTGTCTACATCGCCGTTATTCCTATTGTCTCCATCGCCGTTATTTCCATCGTCGTTGTAGCCATCGTCCTCGCTGTAGCCGTCGCCATCATCAGTTTGCCTTTTCACAAGTCGACGGTTTTCAGGAATCCAGTGGGCAAACGCTGTCACAGCAATTGTTGCAATTATCAGCAAAACAACAATGTACTTCATGATTTCTGAAGTTTTTTTTAAATCTACGTGCAAAGTTCCAATTTATGGATAAGAAATACAGAGTGAACTTGACGGAATCAGTGTTGACAAAACAATGAGGTGTGTATTAGATTAAGTGCAGGTTTGTACATATTTTAACGTTGTAAGGAAATGCAGCATAACTTCAAAAAAATCATTTCAGTGCAGTCAAGGGCAGCATTTAAAAACGAGTTTATTAATAGCATCAACTTTGTGACTAAACGGGTTTCTAAAATCCTGTAAGTTTCTTCCCTGATTATAACAAATTGGCAAAGCAATTTAATGTTCTTTTTTTGTGAAACCATTACAAACTACGGTAAACATAAATTGTGCATGCACAGTTTTGTGGACCGTAGACCAGTTTGTGAAATAGCCACTTTGACTTTGAGGTATGAACATGACAAACTTAAAAAAAACAATGCCATAAAATTGAACGATGACTCCAGTCATAATTTGCAGACAACGAGTCGATTTTTGTTATTGACGATTGATTGTCATTTGGATTGAAATCTAAACTATCATGGAACTGTGTAAGGATGAAATTCGCAACCAATTTTTCACCTATTTTACTAAATGCGGCGATTACAAAAGTAATCGTAGTTTTTCTTTAATTCTGGATATTAATTCTGTATTTGATGACAATCCCAGAAATTAGTTAAATGCTAAGCCACAACAGTAACTCGTTAGCGTTTCCAATCTTGTCTATTTCAATCCAACATGGAATTAGTTTTCCTCGTCTTCATCCACGCAAGATTGAGGATTCTTTTGGCACCTTGACGGTGCCGCGGCGGGTCTGCTGGCACTCACAGCCTGAATGAATCAAAAGAAATAAACTGACACATTTTGCAGAGGTCCAGTAGCCATTAAATTTTGTACAAATTTCATACCGAAGGAGCTTGACCATAAGTTGGTAGGTTTGGAGTCCCGTTGTCCGTTCCCTGACCATTTCCGTCGTTATTTCCATCGCCGTTATCGGCGTTGTAATTTCCGTCGTCGTCTCCATTGTCGTCGTTGTTTCCATTGTATGAACCGTCGTCATCGTCAGCTTGCCTTTTCACTAGTTCACGGGGGCTGTTTTCGGGAATCCAGTGGGCCGACGCAATCGCGGCAATTAGCAATAAACACAAAACGACCTTCATGATTTGGAAAAGTTTGGAAAAAATTTTCTTCAGAATATTTAAAGATGAAGTGTGTGTGTGTGAATTTTAAAAACTAGTTGACGCGTTGACGGAATCAGTGCTAACAAAAGAGTGAAGTGTTCACAACATTTTGCAGACATTTCTACGTAGTGATAGGAAATGCAGGATATATTCAGCGAAATTCTTGTGTAGGCAATAGCAGCAAAAACAGGTTCGCAAAGTATTGTTGGCACTTTGCGAGTAAACGGGTTGTCAAGATGACAAAAAACAAGGGAAGATGTATATAGTCATTTTTAGTGTGACAAGTTTTTATGAAATGCATCAACATCAATTCCTGCTTTTGACGACGCACTTTGAGACGAGACGTAATAATAATATTATTGTTGTTGACAACAAAAATGCAAAACCGGTAAAATCATGAGTTTACTCCTGGAAGCTTAAACGCTGTTTTTGGGTGATGCAAAGTGAATATATTTTCATCGAAATAATTCTGCACCTAATTAAAAAAACAAGTTTATTGTGAGCACTCAGAGAGTAAACGATAGGTCGAGAATTAAAGAATTTTTTAGGGGTGATACGAGTTGTTGGTGATATTTAATTAAACCTAATTCCTACTCACGGCGGACACTTTTACAGTAATCGGCAATTACAATAACATTTTTGGCGTGGTTTTGCTAAAATAAAATAAAGTGACCTTTCATTCCAAATTTTGAGGGTGTCAATTCTACAATACAAACCATGACCATGTAATATATAGCACTTTTGAAAGCCTCTCGGGAAAAAAATAGCCAAATTCGTAATAACTGTTAACAATTTAAACCTTGAAATCAGTAGTCGTAGTAAACCGTGCAAGACTTCGGGTTCTGTTTACATCTTCTTGACGATGTTCTGGCATTTTGATTGGCATTCACATTCTGGCGTAAGAAGGACCAAAACGGCACAAATTAATGAGAATTTAAAAAAGAGTTTTGTGCAAAATTTGTTTTTGTACCGCAGGTCCCGGCCCACGGACTCTTAAGTCTAGTAGCTGCTGTTACACGTATTCAGTGGCCGTCCGCTGATTTTTGGGGCCTGGGTTAGCCAATCAATGTAGGGCCCTGTAGTCATATGGCAAGAAAATTTAAGACTTTGGATAGAAGAAAAAAATATTTTCTGCTATCTACTTTTTCGTATATTTACGTCCAAAACGTTTTTCATTGAAAAATACATTTTTTTTTGCCGAGGGAGGGTCAATTTAAGGAGTGGAGGGCTCGAGCCTGAATCGGACGATCCAGTTACAACCAGCGTTGGCCAGCCCCTGACCCCATTTTAATCGCTGTAAACTTACCTTTTACCGGTGGTAAACGATTATCATCTCTATTGTCAGGAACCCAGTGGGCCGACGCGATCACTGCAATTGTTACAACAAAAATGAGCAGCAGAACGAGCTTCATACTGATTTGCGAAGTTTAGCTTTGATGAAAAAAGGGTTCGTAATTTTTTTTGCGAATTATAAAATGAACAAAAAAATTAAACGACAACTGTGGAAAAATTAGTTTCTTAAACTTAAACGGAGATTGTTAAAAAATTTAATTTTTTAAACGAAGAGAGAACCAAGAAGGAATTTTGGAAGTAGACCGTGATCGTTGAGTTTTTAGAAAACACTGATGAATGAAAGACAAAAAGTGTGTGACTATGTAATGGCACAACGCGACAAATAAAAACTAGCAAACTTTGTTAGCGAGGTGACTGAAAGGTGTACAACAAAAATGTCAGTAGCTTTCTTCTGAAATTTAGTACTCGATATTTTTCGTTTCCCCTTTGCCGAGTCACGGGTCAGGTGACGGACTTTCATCATTATAAATTCAATGTGAATGTGATACAGTCACATTGGACTGAACTTGAACGGAGGTTATGAGCTTAAAATGCTTTTCGAGCCGATTATCAAGTCTCTTTTGTTCGAAAACCAAAAACATCGTCAGTAGGCTTCTTTTGAGGTATCAATCGAGATGTGTTAACCTGAAAAAAAAATCAAATCGGCTTCTAATTATGACCGGATTCGATAGATGGTTAACGAACTCGTCCGAACCATTCTCATTCCTGACAATGTGGTTAAATCAGATCAATCACATTTTTAGTTATAGTGAAGTCTACCAGACGGCAGGATGAACGGCCAAAAGGACAGAGCATTCTTACAAGTATGCTTCGCATATTCCTTTCAGTCTCCTAAAACAGTCCTAAATAACTGCAAGATTTTCTGATAGGTGTACTTTAAACCCGTTCTCGTCGTCTACTACGTAAAAGTGTATGATTTCGCAGAAAAAGTTTATTCTGAATTCGTTCATTGATCGCGAGTTTGCAATTTTTTGCACATGGATAATATGCGAAGGCTACATTCATTCCTTGGTGAACCTTTTGACATATTGCCATTCAGAATTTTCTTCTCCATTACAGATACTCATCTGTAATGATACGAACAAACAAATACGAAACAAAACTTGAAGTGTCTATTTAACTCCACCGGTGAATGTACGAGCTCATCAGAAACCTGTAAACAAATACGACCAACTTTTACAGTGAAAGTTAGCGACCCACCAAAGTCATTTCTACGGCGCAGTCTTGAAGTTAGCGGATACGCACCCAAGTAGTATTCTTACGCAGTAAAGCCCATTAAAATTGGTTTGCAAGTTCCATTCAAGCAAATGCCTCAAAAAGGGTTGTAACTTGTAAAACGAGTTTCAATCCTTTGACAAAGACTCTGCCATGCATTTGCGTTCTGTATATACAGACAAAATCTCAAAACAAAACTTGACAGGCATATTAAATTGAATACATCTTGAAGGCAAGTTGGTCACCAAAAAAGTCTATAAATGAATTTATGAATTACAATTGCAGCGTTGCGAGAGGTTGAGAATATGAATTCTTCTTTAAAGTCGCCATTGTTAATGCACTCATAAATTCTATTCCAGCCGCAATTAATTTTTGAAGCATTGAAAAGTAATGAGGATATTTATTGGGATAATCCGTTCTTTTCGACACAACACAATCCACTGCTTACGGACAGCCTCCAGTAAACTATTCACACAAGAAACGTAATTGATACAAAAAATTATCTAATAAAATATCGTGTCTGCCAGTAACTGTGACCAAATCTAGGGTACACGTATCGGTGTGACATTCTGATTTCAGTCTTTATTTCTTGGGACTTTCTCTTCTTCAGTTGGAAGAATAGGAAGCCCAACAAGCGATTGCGGTTTCTGTTTGCACCAATTCCGAATATGCCCAGCTAGATAAGCTCGACACCTGACTTCCGCGTCACAATGAGGACATTTCACTCCCTCTTTGGAATGCTGAGCTTGCTTGTGCGTCACCAACCCGCCGCGGTACAAGTACATGGCGTCACACTCATCACACTTGTGCTGGTACAGTTCCGCGTGAACCTCTTTGATGTGGAGCTTGAGCTCGTAGTCCTGCGCCAAAACGAGGTCACAATGCTTGCACTTCCTTTGTCGCCTCTTCTCCGCTTCACCCTCGACTTTCACTTTTCCAAAGTTGTGAATGTTCTTCTTGTGAAGGAGCAGAGTGCCACGGGAGCGGTACTCAATTCCACAAAACTCACACATAAAACAATTCTTGCCACTTTTGTGGCGCTCGAGGTGGTCGAGAAGTCGCGGTTTTGAGGAGAACTGAGCTTCGCACTGGTCGCATTGCAACTGCTTCTTTTCGTGGACGACTCGAATATGAGCGCGGAGGTTGACGCCGGAAGCAAATGTCTGGTTGCATAAATGGCAGAGATGAACTTTGTCGCTGATGATCTCCAAATGTTTTTCTTTGAGGTGCCAGTACTTTCGATTTGACTTAACGGACTCAGAGCACAGTTTGCACTTGGTGACACTTCCGTCATCGCAGGTGCCGGAGATCGGTTCATAGTTGTCGTGGATGAAGTGGTTTTTCCGGTGGAGGTACATACCCCTTTTGTTATCAGTGACGAAGGTGCACCGGTCACAATTCAAGGAACCATTCTTAAAGATATCCTGATGTCCAACTCCGGCGCCGACTTCCTCTGGCGGACACCTTAGACTTCGGTGGTCGGCTTGCAATCGCTTGATTTTATGTACGGTACGAATGTGAGCACGGAGATTGGAGTCGGAGGAAAGTATCTGATTGCACAAGTGGCAGAGGTGGACTTTGTCGCTGATGACCTCCAAGTGCTTCTGTTTAAGGTGAAAGTACTTTCGCTTCGACGGCACGGATTCAGAACATATCTTGCAAGCGACAGTGTCATTTCCACCTTCGCCGGAGGGGGCTTCGTAGTTGTCGTGGACAAAGTGGTTTTTCCGGTGGTTGTACATCTCCGTTCTGTCCTCGGTGGCGAAGGAGCAAAAAACACAATTCAGGGAACCGTTTAAATAGATCCGCCGACGTCCAACTCCAGTTCTGACTTTCTTTGGTGGCAATCGTTTACTTTGATCCGTCTTCCTTCGAGGTGACCTTCGTCTAGACTGTAGTATTTTGGGTTTCTCTTCAGACATTCGTTCCTCCTCCTCCATAACAAACTTTCTGTTACATCAATCACAAATTAATTTTATACCTAAAACGTCGTTTGTATAAATTAGAAAAAACAAAGTCAACTGAAGTTCGCACCGATTTCTATTTCCAACTCGCCTTTGCTCGAGAGGTGGATCCTTTGTTGAAGGAGACACTGAACCGCTGTTGTCGCTTTCCACAGGCTGAAAATCAACGTTACTATCACTTACGTCATTCTCATCATCCTCCCTCGTAATCATTTTCATTGTATTCCGAGCTCGTCTGGATTTCCGTAAATTCTGCTCTGAAATTAATTTAGCAGCCAGAAATTCCAATTAAGAAGATTAAAAACTTTTCACCTGAAACTTTTGGCATAATTGAAGTTTAATTAATTTTATGCCGTACCGTTGTTCACAGGTGGACAAATGCCAGAGTTCATGGCCACTTCACACGTCTCCACCAAATCCCTCAAAGACTGCAACGGGTCAGGGCTTATCTGAAAGGCGCTGTTTTTTTCTTCCTCCTCTATTTCAACTTCGGCACTTAAGACCTTGACATCTTCGTCGACGGCAGCTTGGCACTCTCGTTCTTTCTCTGGAAACAAATAATCACCAAAATTATAATTAAGTTAATTAATTTGACATCAAAACCGTTGTACTCTGCCCAACTTGCCTCTAAAATACTTCCGGATCCTTCGGTGACCAACGGATGTCATCAAACTGTCCCCACCCGCCTCCATCTCCTCCTGGTCCCAACTCCTCTTCATTTTGTCTTTCAGCCCTTCCACCAACCTCTGCACCTGCTTCACCGCCTTCGCGATCTCTCGGTGGAGTTCGAAAGCTTGTCGCACCACCTCCACACAAGCCTCACAAAGCGAGCACCAAGCCCCTGGATTCCCACTCCGACCCGCGACCTCCTCCTCGATCATCAGTGCCTCGCATTCCTTTGCCGGAAACTGGAGGAGCTGGCGGAGGAGAAAAATTGTGCGGAGGTGCTCCTCCAAGAAAGATGACTCCTCCGGATCATAAATTTGCCTGCCGAGGCACACGACACAGAACTGGGAACTCATTTTTCAATCATGATGATTAAAAATTATCGACTTGGTGAATAAAACAGAAATTATTATGAAACAGAAAATGCGAGTTAAGAATTCGCGACCAGAATGAATTTTATTGTGTTTGCTTTGACTTGCACAAGAAATACAAAAAGATTGGCTCCGACCATGTGTTCTCCTTATGCAGCTCATTCTTTTGTCGGGTGGCTTGAGAGTGGCTAAGGTGAATGTGGAGTTTTAGGGATTGGTTTTTTCCATGTAAAGTCGTTTCCATGGTATTTACAAGGAAAATGGTAAAAACCACCATGTTATAATTATTTGCCATGATAAAAATGGTAAAATGAATTTCCTATATGAAACTAAATTTAACACTGTTCACTCACGACTGAAGACCCAACAAGAAGTTTTTATTCGACGCAGCATTTTTTTTTTTCAGTTTTACAAATAATGCGGTGTGTCTCTAAACCAAAACAAAATTTATACTCTTTTTAGTGGGTAGATTAATTAATACATTTTTACAACACCAAATTTGTAATTTCAGAGGAAACTTATAAAAAACGTGGAGGGCGAAAGATACTTATATAAAAATTCATGATCAGTAGGTCCGCTTATCCGGCCGTCCGTCCTTCACGATGAATAAATAGGTCTTTGCAATAAAAAATGAGTTGTAAATACAAAATTTTTAGTTACTAGTAGTCTTCGCATAACTTAGGGTTGACTTTGCATCGTGAATCCGTTTCTTCTTCGTCGGCATCCGCAACGTCCTGTGAAAAAATCCAAACCATGAATAAATGTCATTTGCACTTTGAGCATGTTTACCGATTGCTTACTTTTTCATTCTTACCGGTGATCCACCACCATCTTCTTCGTCCTCATCGCCGTCAAATTGCCTCCCGATACGTGGTCCGCGATTATTGTAGCCGTCTTCAAATATCACATGTGTAGATGCAAATATAGTCATTGTTGCAGGGAGCAACAATAGCAAAGTCAACTTCATCATTTTGTATGAATTATAAAATACACGAAAAATATACTGACTGTGGAAGATTCAGTTTCTTAAACTGAAATTAACTGAGAGCCGAGTAGGAATTTTAGAAGTAGACCGTGATCGTTGCGTTTTTACAAAACACTGATGATGAGTGTGAAACAAAAAGTGTATGACTATGAAGTTGCACAACGGGACAAATAAAAAATAGCAAACTTTGTTAGCGAGGAGACTGAAAGATGTATAACAAAAATGTACACGTCAGTATCTTTCTTCTGAGGTTTCACTCGATGTTTCATTTTGCCCCTTGCCGCATCGAGTCAGGGTCAGGTGACGACTTCCGTATTTGAAAATCAATGAGAATTTGAAAAAGTTCAGTCGCTTCGGAGTTATGACGTTATGAGCATTCAATGCTTTTCGAGCCGATTATCGTGCTTGTTTTGCTCGAAAACCGAAAACATGGTCAGTCTATCTAAATGTCAGTAGGTTTATTTTGAGGTATCAATCGATACATGTTAACGTGAAAAAAACAAGCCTTCTTTAAAGATGACTGGATTGGATAGATCATGAGCTGATTAACGAACTCGTTCGAGTCATTCTCATTCTTGACAATGTGGTTAAATCAGATCAATCAGGTTTTTAAATTAAAGTGAAGTCTACCAGACGGCAGGATAAATGACCAGAAGGATTATGCTTTCTTATATTTAAGAATGCTTCGCATATTCCTTTCAGTCTCCTAAAACAGTTCTAAAACAACTGCAAGATTTTCTGATAGATTTACATACTTTAAACCCGTTCTCAGACAACTACGTAAAAGTGTATGATTTCGCAGAAAAAGTTTGTCTTGAATTCGTTCATTGATCGCGAGTTTGCCATTTTTTTGCAAATGGGTAATACATATGTGAAGGCTAAATTCATTCCTCAGCAAACCTTGACATATCGCTTTTCAGAATGTTCTTGCTCAAAACAGATACGAAACAAAACTTGAAGTATCTATTTTACTCTACCGGTGAAGGTGGGAGCTTCATCAGAAACCTGTAAAAAATGCAGCCACCTTTTACAGTGAAAGTAGCGGATACGCATCGAAGTATGTGGTATTGTTACGCAGTAAAGACCATTAAAATTGGTGGACAAGTTCCATTCAAGCAAAAATGCCTCAAAAAAGGTTGCAAAACGAGTTTCAACCGATTGCCAAAGCCTCCGCAATGCTTTGTTTTCTGTATACAAAGAAAAATCTCAAAACGAAACTTGACATGAATATTAAATTCAACTTGAAGTCAGGTTGGTCACCAAAACATGTCTATAAATGAATTTATGAATTACAATTGTAGCTTTGCGCGAGGTTGAGAATATGGATTCTTCAATAAAATAACCATTCTCAATGCCCCCATTAAATTCTATTCAAACCGCAATTAATTTTTGAAGTTGTATAATGTAATCAGGATATTTATTGGAATAATCCGTTTTGACACAACACAATTTACACTGCTTCCGGGAGAGCCTCCAGTAAACTGTTCACACAAGAAACTGAATTAATACAAAGATTATTCAATAAAAATATCGTGTCTGCCAGAAATTGTGACCAAATCCGGGGCAAACGTATCGGTGTGACATTCTGAGTTCAGTCTTTATTCATTGGGACTTCCCCCGCTTCAGTTGGAAAAATAGGAAGTCCAACAAACGCCTGCGGTTTCTGTTTACACCAATTCCGAATGTGCCCAGCAAGATAAGCTCGACACTTGACTTCTGCGTCACAATGCGGACACTTCACTCCTTCTTTGGAATGCTGAGCTTGCTTGTGCGTCACCAACCCGCCGGGGTACAAGTACATGGCGTCACACTCATCACACTTGTGCTGGTACAGTTCCGCGTGAGCCTCCTTGATGTGGAGCTTGAGCTCGTAGTCCTGTGCCAAAACGAGGTCACAATGCTTGCATTTCCTTTGTCGCTTCTTCTCCGCTTCCGCCTCACCGCCGACTTTTGTCTTCTTCCCGAAGTTATGAATCTTCTTCTTGTGATGACGAAGAGAGTCACGGGAGCGGTACTCAATTCCACAATACTCACACATAAAAGGATTCTTGCCACCTTGTTTGTGTCGCTCGAGGTGGTCCAGAAATACGGTTTTTGAGGAGAACTGCGCCTCGCATTGGTCACATTGCAATCGCTTGTTTTCATGGACGACGCGAATGTGAGTGCGGAGGTTGACTGCGGATGCGAATATCTGGTTGCACAAATGGCAGAGATGGACTTTGTCGCTGATGACTTCCAAATGCTTTTCTTTGAGGTGCAAGAATTTTCGTTTTGATGGAACCGACTCCGAGCAGATCTTACATTTGACGGCAGGATCATCTTCATTATCAACTTCATTGTTGCTGGCGATGGCTTCGAAGTTGTCGTGGACAAAGTGGTTTTTCCGGTGGTTGTACATCTCCGTCCTGTCCTCTGTGGCGAAGGAGCAGCGCTCACAATTCAAGGGGCCATTTTGATATATCCGCCGACGTCCATTTCTAGTATTAACTTTCTTTGGTGACGTTGGCCTCCGTCGAGGCTGTTTCCTTCGAGGCGGTCTTCGAGAAAATGACAGTTTTCTTGAACCCTCCTCTTCAGAAATCTCCGATTCTTCGTCTTCCACATACGTTTTACTGTTACATCAATCAGCAATTAATTTAAAATTTCAAAATTTTCCTGACTTTTTCGAAGTCAAACAGAATACTGACCGCTTTCTTTTTTCATTTCGCCTTCGCCCTCCCACAAGAGAAGATCCCTGCATTGGAGGAGACACTGAACCACTGCTATCGCTCTCCACTGGTTGGTAATCTTTGTCACCAGGCGTATCTTCGCTCTCCACTGGTTGGTAATCTTCATCATGAGTATCTTCCAAACCTGGATCACCGATATCATTCTCCTCTTCTTCTACCTCCTCAAATTTCATCTCCATTTCCCATGTATTTCGGGAACCCCTAGATTTCGTCAAGTTTTCCCCAGGAAGTTCACCTGAAATCAAATTTTCCAAAATTAATAACATAATCAAATAAAGCTTATTTTGAAAAATTGAAGTAGTTTATTTTTCGCTGTCAACGGTACCATTTGAAGGCGGACTAAAGCCAGAGTTCATGGCCACTTCACACATCTCCACCAAATCCCTCAAAGATTGCAACGGGTCAGGACTTACCTGTAAGGCTCCATTGTTTTCTTCCTCCTCTATTTCAACTTCGGCACTAAAAACCTTGACATCCTCGTCGCCGGCTGCTTGACACTCTCGTTCTTTCTCTGGAGAGAGATAATTACAAAAATTATAATTACATCAACAAAATCGACATAAAAACCGTTACACTCTTTCCCTACTCACCTCTGAAATACTTCCGGATCTTTAGGTGACCAACAGAGGTCATCAAAGTGTCCCCACCCGCCTCCATCTCCTCCTGGTCCCAACTTCTCTTCATTTTATCCTTCAGCCCCTCCACC
>JAHZMW010002892.1:0-17687 GCA_027743745.1 Alloscopus bannaensis
TATGCGTTTTTATGCGTTTATGCATTTATGAAAATGAGACAATGACATATTTGAAATCGTCTCACTGTCACGATTAATCATGATTTGAAACCAGTATGCTAACCTTTTGTTATGCATATTCATGCAAATATGTCGAATTGGTTTCTCTGATAATATGTATTAACGTCCTCTCTCCTCCTCTGTCTTATATAGCTTTTTACGTTTTTCTCTCTCGCTTTCTCTATGTCGTTCCCAATTCACTCACACGGACACGACATTGTGTGTGCTCAACTATCCCATTCTTTTTGGATTTTACCCTATTTACTTTTTCCACCCGGAATAACACATACATTTCAACTTTTATAGTATATACCCCTCTTTGGCTCTTCGCATTGCAGTTTCTCTCTTTTTTTTTCTCTCTCCAGAGCCATTTAGAGATCGCCGGTGTGAGTGGTGACTCGTTCTGTATTTTCAAGTTTTTGCCCTCTCTCCACTACTTTCTCTACTTTTCAACAGTGAGCTTAAAAAGTCTCCAGGTTGACGCATGAACTTTCCACATTAAACTTTTATGAACAGCAAAGAGAGAGATGTGTATCCCCGAGTACGCGCATTATACCTTTACAGTACTTATGATGACCGGATTTTATTTGCTTAGAAAAACTGGAGACGGAAAAAAGCTTAATGCTCTTTCGTTTTCTCTGAAGCAGAGAGATGTAGGAGAGAATAATGCAAGATGGAAATATCATACTAATGTGACAACCTTTTTCAATTACCTGAGTTCTTCTAGGTTTCCCTCTCTCTCCCAAAAGAATACAAAAAAAACAGGATTACGTCATGAAAAGTCGCGTCATTCTCTCGCGAGTGAGTAAACTGAATAGGAAGCGGATCTTTTTCCACTTTTTTTTGCAGTGCCGTAATAAAATGCCTGTTTGCACACTCACAATTGATGTTGTGTATCTCTGTATTGCTTTCGCTTCGACTGTGTTTGTGTATACAAAGCTCTGAGATACCATATAACGGTATTACACAAAGATAATTGCTCTTTTTTCACGGCTGAAATCCGGTGTGACTGCGCGACTATCTGGATGAAGCTTTGTGTAAAATTCCATTAGCGTTTCTCTCTCTCTCACTTCACAATTATTACGTAATCACCGAAAGTAGGGAGTGCAGATATACTCCGACATGTAAGCTCCGTATGTAGTTTCTTGTGCGTGGTGGAACGTTCTGGGTAATACGCATTCAAAGTATTTCGCATAAAATTGTGCGTGCTCATTCATGAAACCCCAGAAGGGATTTTCCGGTTGCATATTGCACACACACAAACTCAAAACAAACCGTCGTGGTGTCCTGTACACATACTAGGCTTTATTTTTCACTGTCGGCTAAATTTACAAAAGGATTTAATTTTTTCCTGCTCGCCATGTATTCTTTTCTCGTTTTGTTTCTTTTTCAAAGAAAGGTGCGCATACCGTAAGCGACATGGAAAAGCCAAACTAGCGAAAGATATGTGAAGGGGAAAAGAACCATTAAAGAAAGACATGTAGATTCCATCTGGACGAATGTGGAAGTGGTGGTGGTGGTGGGCTTGTTGGTTAAATTTGTAGAATTCCTTTGAACTTTCAACCAGCTAACCACTTTACATTCATGAAAATCCTGAGTTTCTCTTCCTTTACTCTTCTCCATTCGCACTCTAGAGCTTTGGATTGTAACCAAGTCAGAGAGACTCCTCAAGGAAAAAAAAAGATCTAAGTCTGTCTCTGTGCCATTGGTTTTAATTTTACCGTGGTATTTGTTTTTGCAAGTGAAAGACTTTTGAACGTGTAAAATTCTCTGATGAAAAAGTTTTTCCTTTGCTTTTAAAATTTTAACGTCTTCTCTCACACACTAGCTAAAGAGCTGCTGCACAACTGTATCATTTTCATGTAGTACTATACACCAAAGGCGAATTTTTCCTATTCCCCAAGTATTCCGTCAAAGACTTCGGTTTCTTCATTCCTTTCACAGCCAAGTTTTACCTGGCTTTTCTTTTTGCAATTTTGTCTACACGATTTTTTTCGGTAGAACATTGATGTGACTATTTGTATGCATCTTGAATCCCTACCACCAGTTAGGTAATAGCTTCTTGAATTTTAACTAAACCTTCAGACCTTACTGTACGACATTCGTAGAGAAAGGTATACATATACATTGGTGTACATACGTAGTGTAGATGTTATGTGCCTCACGATCGGTTTCCTCTTTTATCTCATGCTTTCAATACACCGTAAAACCTGTGCTCTAGATGAAAAGATGAATGTGACGTAATGGAAAACACACTTATATGAGGAAGAGATCCTTTGCCCTACCAGTAGAATGCAATATGAAATTATATCATCCATAGATAATGATGTTGTCTTTCTTTTGAAAACGCGAGAAAAAATAGGAAGAAAACCTTGGCCAAAATGTGTAGGTGGGTTTTATGTATGCTGGGACGACACGAATAAATTGACAACATTGACAACTCTTTCATGTCTTCATAAAAAGCTCTACAAAGAAAATGAGAAGGAGAAACGATGCAAGTTAGTAACATGCGAAGAAGCTCCATATGACGAAAGAATATATTATGCACGTCTGTTGACTGCAGTACGTGCACCCATGTAATGAGCAAAGAACCGAGTCAATGTTTTTTTTGTAGTTTTCGATGCTCAAAAGCTAAACTACCTTTTATCCTTGTCATAAACAAGAAGAAACTTTAGTACAGCGCGTTGCGTTGTCTGGAAGTATAATTAGCCAGCAGCATGCTTTTCCAATGGGGAAAACCCTTTGTGACTATTTGCAGTCTTTGAGAAAACACTAACAACTTGGAAAGAGTATCAGAGTTTCCTAGAGAAAATGTACAGTCAATA
This sequence comes from Alloscopus bannaensis, assembly GCA_027743745.1. NCBI lineage: Eukaryota > Metazoa > Arthropoda > Collembola > Entomobryomorpha > Entomobryidae > Alloscopus > Alloscopus bannaensis. The sequence continues at coordinate 2,865 of JAHZMW010002892.1, forward strand.
CATGTTTGGAACGTCGTTTACCCTATGAAGCCATAAAGGTCCACGGATATTGCACATTGAAAGCACAAAAAATTCACGGAAAACAGGAGTGAACAAGTCGAGTGAGGATGAGTACGTTTTTTATTCATCTCTACTTTTCTGGCGTTTTGAGCGTGTCATTTTAGAGACCCACTAGTAAACAGGACATTTTCCCTTCCCAATCTTCCATGTTTAATGGCTGTGATGTAGGAAAAGCTACACGCTTTAGTGGTAATGGATACGGTAAACACAACTGTGGCCCTTTACCATACATTACTCTCTTTATTTGCTTACGCACAGCAACCTCAATAGCGAGCCTGTGAATGAGCTAGGAGAAAGGCAGAGAGAGCAAGAGTGGTTTTAAAAATACACAGATGTACAATGAAGAACATTATGTATCTCTCAACAATGATATTATTTACTTGGACAGTGGCATTCCTTTATAGATGCTCATAGACAACACGCAGTGTCACGAGTCGTGAGGCACATTACAAGACTCTAATGTGCTTGGAATGAGAGAACAAGGAAGTGCTTTATGTACTTCCGCCAAGCATTTGTGGAGAATTTTATACACGCACACCGTGAAATGAAAATTGAGGATGAGGAAGAAGAAAATGTCAAAATATTTGAGAGTGTTTGTGAATATTTAAGTAAAGGCATTTGATGTACATATGTAGATAATGGCTTTTTCCAAAAGTGGATCGAAATGGAATTTGAATGGTGAACCCTATCTCAGGTTGTGTAAATATTTTGTCAGTGATGTACAGCTCACAAGAATGATTTCTCTATCATTAGACTGTATCCAGGTTTAAAAAATACAAATAAGTAGATGTCAATGTCAATAAAATCAAATTAAACCGGTGGAGTAATTCTAGTAACATCCGAGAAATTCTATATGGCTTTCGTAATTTAACTGCTTTATAGCAAAGACCAAGAGTTGGCATCACACGTTATACGTATGAACCGCGTCGTCAATTTATTTCCGTTACGGATGTTTTTCTTGCATCTAGCATGAACTTTAATTGAGTTGCAATTATCTTCGTAGTTGCCAATTAATTGAGTGAGGCGCACGCATAAATAATTGAGGAGAGTGCAATCTAAACCGTGTCTAACCACTGGGAGTAAATAACAGCAGTAGGAGCGTCACGGCTCTAATTGTCTCTGTCTCCGGTTATAAACTCATTGATAAAAAAACAGTTCACACGGACTCCAAAAACTAATATTGGACTATTAAGCAGGCGATAAATTTTACGACTTTCGTGACACATGAAAACGTGCATCCTATCTCTTTGTTAGCATTGCCTGCTCATTAAATGAGAATCTACAAAACATTCTCAGAATAAAGCTGGTGTCCTTACACTAGACGAAATAATGCTTTTCTTAAGCTTTGCTTCCCATAATGTAAAAATGCGTTCCTTTTATATTCTTACGGCTTGCGTAAAAACTGAAGACTATAGACATATCCTTGTCTTTTACAGAGAAAGCTTGATTTCATTTATATTTCAATCGTCTACTGGCTGCTGCTATTCTCTTGGCTCGGTTTGCCATGTGTGTGTATGTAAGCATCCCAAATAATTTCCCATGTTGATACCTTTCGAGAAAAACACGTGTACAATGAAAGTAAGCTAACCACGCCACTACTCTCGCATCGCTTCTAACAAAACTTAATCTCATGAACTTCCAATACAGTTCGAGGAGTATGATCGGACGCTGATACAGATTTGAACGTGGGACAAGTCTTCCAGTTTCATCATCAAATATGTGAGCGTTCTCAAGTCAGTCAGTGTGGAATTTTCGGGTGACCTTATTTTTTCTTGAGCGAAAAGCCTTTGGTACACACATGTGTTTCTCACAGATATCAAAAGATACACCTTACTGGAATGTACCAGATAAAAAAGTGTACTTCAGACAAGGTGTGTATGTACATTACATAAATACACATCCACGTTGCTTGCAGTTGACAAAAGCGTTGAGTTGTGTTATCCAGAAAAAAAAACTTGCTTAAAATTGAATGAGCCTTTTCCCTTGTACCTTTTTCTGTCTGTGTAAAAAGAGCGTCTGCAACGGAGAGAGTACACAATCTTGTAGGAAAAGGCGGAGAGACCGTCACCTAGAGAGAATTATCGCGGTGGTAGTCACAAGTCCTTTCAAGCTCTATTTATACGCTTGACATGTCAGTTGCAGACGGGAAGGATGAGAACGTGATATATAAGACGCGAAATGGAAACACGAAAGTGCGTAACTCATTGTTCCCGCTTTCTTTCTTTCTTCTTTTGGGTTCGTGTGAGAGCAATATTCCTCTGGAGAGTTGATAGTTTACTTTACTATCACAAGGAAGAAGAGATTGCCAACTTGTTTCTTTCCTCCCCAAAACGGTCGAATATGGTGAATGGTATAAATACATATAGATATAGGTAAGCGCAGATAATGAAGTTGGTATTTATTTATATGTACCTCCGATTACAAGAGGTCTATCATCATTTCATAACTTCTACATAATATGCTTACGCTTCTGAATTTGAAAGCCACTGTGTCTTCCTTCTGTTCACTTTTGAGTATTACACTTTTGTAGGTACGAAAATACTTTTTAGTGGGAGTATTGCGAAATGACTTTACTTTCCAAACCGTACACAATAAAATAGGCTTACTACCTCAGAACAAAAGACAAGCAGGTTTTGCACAATTCCAGGAGTATTTTCTTTATTAGTCACATGCTCTCTCTATACCAATACAACACACAATGAGAAATGCTGCGAAATAATATTAGTTATATTCGTACTTTTGCTTCTACTGCAGCTAATTTCCCCCATATTATGTTCTTTACCTACAACATCGACTAACGTCTTTAATAATTCTCTTTTAATTTAGCGAGAACAAAACGTAACAATTGTCGGATTCCACTTGGAATTCTGAAGGCGCACAGTAATCTATATTCCTTCACTCTGCCGCTCTCTCCAGCTTGGGCTGCTTCATAGAGTAAAAAAGGTTGTACTTTCCTCACACTTCTTAAAGAAGCAAAAAAGGGACAACGTTGCTCGGAATTGCTTCACTTTGCGAATTTCTTAATCCGTGCTTCTAATGAGAAATTTCGAGATAATCATCTGCGAGGAAAAAAAAATGAGTGGAGGTGGGAAATGGAGCGAAGTGTGCACACACCGTCTGCCTTTGAGAGGAACACGTATTAGCCTTAATTTTTTTCTAATTCTCCCGAATGTTTCTTTCTCTGTGCACTATGAGGAGAATTTTTTTCCAGTATTATTATAAGCTATAGACAGTACAAAACACGGTGTATAATACGATTAGGACCATTTCTCTTCTCTGTCTCGAGCAACTTAATGAACACAGTGCTACAAATGCATAAGGAAAGTTGAGCATTCTAATTGAACTTACATGAAGCGTGCAAGCTCGTTATGAGCAGCACCGAAGCCTTCGTTGCGGATCAGATCACATTTTAAAGGGGAAAGTCATGCCGTCGAATAGAACTCAGAGCAGGTGGCATGCACACAAATACGTACGGTATCATTTTTTTCTCGATTCCACCAAAATACACGCGACACGACTTTATCGGCTTCGCCACCGCTAATAATGAGCTCGACACAAGTTCAGTGTGCTCCCGTTCTCCTCTCGCATTTTCGCTTTCTTTTGCTGCTCAACGATCGAATAAAACCAGAAAAGAATGGGAGAGACACTGGAATATATTAGTTTAACATGGCACAGAGGAGAAAAATAAGAAAAATAAATTGGTATACATATCTTCAGTTAGATTATTTTTACCGACATGCCTGTCTCGAGAAGTTTCCCATTACTCTTCCTCGCTCTTTTATCATTCTGCCTTTTACTACTTTTCTTGCTGTATTCTTGACGATATCTCAACACTTTTTCTGTGTGCGTTCCCTCAACTTTTTGGCTTGTGTGTAAGGAGAAAGTTCCTAACCAGGCGAAAGCCGCAAGGTAAAAATCATAAGGAAAGTGTGGAAAAGGGGACTAGGCTTGATTTAACAAACTGATTAAATCAGTAGGTGAGTAGATATCTTGCTCTTTGAAGTTTTGGGTCATGAGTGGAGCGGAGAAAAGGGGAAAAAGTTCATTGCAATAGTTTTTTTCTTTCAGTGTTGATACTCCAGTTTTTTCTACGTTAGTTTCGGAGATGAAAGACGATGTAAGAAATGTCTGACATTGTGTGAGTGGTCGCTGTAGATCTGCTCATCCACACCACTGTACTCGGAAAGCGACGCGTAGAATTGACTACAAATGCTTAGGAGAAAACCTTAATATTTTGAAATTTTGCATCCACCCATCGTACTTTAAACGAGCTTTCCAATTTTCATTTTAAATTCACATGTTAATTTTTGACTTATTTTCTCAAAGTTAAACACATGTACTATGGCTTCAGAAAATTGAAATTTCATTTTTGCAAATGTATCAGACAGACGCGCATAAAATCAAAGTGCCAAAACGCGTTGAGATTGGCTGACGTATTCTTTCAGTTTTTAAATTAAAACCGCAACTAACCTCAAGGCAACTTCCATAACGTCAATTCAATACCTACATATATTCGTGGCATGCTCAAGTTTGAGATTGAATGACATAAAAAGTTTTATTGAAAATCTAAGGAGACTTTATTGCCCTTCTTTATTAGTGTGTAAATCTGCGTCAATTAACGAGAAAAATATAGAGTAAATCCGTGTTGAGACAAGAAACATCATGAAGCTGTCACCTAAAACTGACTGGAGAAGCTGTTCTCCGCAGTTAGTCCCAGTGGAGTGGCACAGACACAGGATCGATATTCCCCAGCATTTAGACAAGTTGATTAATGTCGCCATTCAATTTCGTGGAAAGAAATTCAAGGATTTCTTCACTCGACTTCTCTCCTTAAGGGGATTGTAAAATTAGTGAAGTTCTCATCCTCGTCTGCTTTAAATACAGAATGTTCCTCGAAAGCTGCAACGATTGCCTTCTAGAAAACTTTTCAGAGAAATGTATTTCCCTCTGCTGACTGATTTGTGCGCAAACTATTTTAAAGGCTGCACCACGGAACTACTTGGAACTAGAGAAATGTCATACAAATCAGAAACTGAGAGAGAACTTCTTTGGAAACTGGTGTAGAGGGCAATTTATTCATGTCATCCCCATGTGGTTGGCCTACCCTTTTGCGCTGACAAAACGTGGCACAGCGAGACCACAAAATATCCACTCATTTCTCATTGTCTCAACACGTCAACCACACGGAAGTATCAAGCGAGTAATACACTAAAACAGACAAACATTCATTTCTGAGGACGAGCAAAGTTGATGTACAGTGACAGTTTAGCGCTCGAATCTTTCGTTGGAAATCCCATTTCATTCTTCATGTCTTCATTTATAAGTACATATATAATTGTGATGCGAAGCGACAATATTACGTAACGGGAATTGAGCAGATGGGAAAGAGAGAGAATGATGATCAGGATACAACTGATTATACAATCACAATTCTCAGCTCTCAACTTTGCCAGTTGTCTTCAACATTCGAGTTGGGACTGGTTGAAACTCAATCTCACTGTGGAAAATGCATAATAACATTCAACACAGCCTTCAGCAGACTGATATTGATTAATGGCTTGTCTAGTTAATGGTTAAAAAAATATTAGAAATAGGATTTCCGTGTCTCTCAAGAGTAGGTTCGATTATTAAACCTGGGGCGTAATTTATTTGCTCAACACAAATTAATTCTAAACCAGTCTTCACACGACGAGAGAACATATGTATTGGCGTAATCTGCTTCAACTCAAAATTGCCAATTTACGAAATATATACAGTTGACAGTGTGAAAGATGGAAGATCATGTAAAAATGGTTTTTCGTTGGCAGGTTGACTTTCCCAAGGAATTTGTTAGCGCTCAAAGTGTATACCCTCTACATCATGGCAGAGCAAGAGCAACTGACTTTTCCCAGACATCAAAATTTCACTGGATCTCTCACGACCCTCTCACTGTGCAAATGCATGTTTACCCACGGTTCTCCCGACTCGCCTTGATTTCCCTACCTTTTGATGTTGTATTTTCAATTTCCATACTTAATGTCTTATCACTACAACTGTTTGCCGATGGTTTTCAATTATAGAAAAACCATCCTAGACAGCACAAATTACACTAAATGGAGACCATATTCAGTGCTCGACATAAGCCTAGAGGGGTATCACTCCTTCTGCCTGGTTACATCAAATTTGAAACCCTTTCGGGAATCTGTATTCCTTCATACTATCTATTCGTGGAAAGTTTGATCTTCATGAATCATGATTGAAGCCTCTTGTAAAGTTCCAAGTTGACAAAAAGCTTGTACGCCTGTGTAACTCTACACACCAAACATAACGGATAGTTTCTTGGAGCATCCGGTGGAACTCTGACTGACTCTATTAAACTAGAAAGGAAATGCTTTCACTGTGAGGACACCGATAGTAATTTCAGGATAGAAATGAGCAATTATATAGCTGCAAAGTAATTAATTCAATCTACTTTCTCCCTTTACTGAAGAAGTTCTATTCAGATGGAAACTACTATATGACACAGTGTAAGGAAACAATAACCAGATTGCTTTCATTGGGCTGTAGTCAGAAGAGATGAATTCAAGAGAAGTGCATGTGCTAACATAGGTTTTATCTTTCGGAGTGTTCTCCATTTGGAAACTAATGTGACTTGAAATTGAGAGAAGATACATGTCAGAATGGAATTATTGATGAGTGCATAAGATACAGTACGTATCTGTGGCAAATCGCATTTTGGTAGTAACCAAGTTAAGGACTTTGTTCTAACATGCTGCTGCCCATTTGCAAGTTGTGTCGTATCGTTACTAACCTTTAGCTTCTCAAGTGTTTTATAAATGTTTGTCAGCCCATAATTCTAGAGATTTCCTGCTTACACAAAGCATATATTTCATATACAGCTAAATAACATCATCCATATACCTATATATCGTATATTTTTCCTCTCATCGTCTTTTGAAATGGCAAGAGCTAAATTGTGCTTACGAGTATAGATTAGAAGCCAAGAAAACAGTAGCTGTAATCTTCTGGAATGTTGTCACAAGTTAATAATTTCTACTGACCACTTTTCACATATTGCCTCAAAGAACCTTGCTAGCTGAGTGTGAGACAAGCTGTTTTATTATGTAAGTTTCATAGAATTTAAATGCTCTACAAATACATATAAATTACATGGAATATATGTATGTCCCCTCCCTCTATCTCCATTCCACGCTGTTTCATCCAATGTCGCAGTGAGTGATAACCCAAGTTCCGACATGTCTTCTCAAACGACAACGCTGCTGCATCAACGTTGAGAGCAGACAATGGTAAAAAAAAACTTTTCCTTCAGCTTTCCAACAATCTCTGCCGGCTCTCTGTCTATCCTCCCCAACTCATTTATACATTCAGCAGAACGACAGAAAGTGAATGTAGCGGACTACTATTTGCATTTTGCTTTTCAAAGATGTGATGTGAGCGTCTCTCGACATAAATCGTGGAAAGAGTAGCTCTTCCGTAACAACCACCACACTGTCAGCAAAAGTAACAGTTTGGATATTCCTCGTAGACTCGTTTGTAAAAGTTAATGCAACGCAGGAGTCATCATCATCGTTTTCTCTCCTTGTTTAAAATGCTCAGATGATGACTCGTAAAACGTGTATGTACCACGAGAAAAACGACAGCCTCCTCCCAGTTATTTTCTGTGCTGAATGAGTATGCATGAAGTACCAAAGTAATATATTTTCCCCGGCTCCCAATGCGAGTAGTAGTGGTATGAGTATGTATTTGATATAAACTTTGTTTTACGTTGTTTGTTTTTATGTGTACATCCAATTCTACAACTTCCGCTCCATATCTGTTCCGCATAACTTGAGAAGTTCTGGCACAGTTGTTTGCGTCCCACATTGCTCCGCTGTTTAGTTCTTGTGTACCGCAGTCCCCTCCAGGAGAAAAGCCATACAACGTTGTGCGCCCAGCAATAGTTGGTCCAGTGAACAAAGTTAGCATTTTTAAGGTTTTAATGCTAAAATGGAATTCTGAGCTCGGTCTGATGTCGCTGCTGTAGAAAGGCGAGACGGACGCTGGACGGGTAGAGGGAAGGGATGATATGTATCTGATGCTAGATAAGAATGAGTGAGCGTTGCTCCGCTTCTAACCGACCCAGCGCACAGACAGAATTAAGTGAACTCGCCAAACGGTCCCACTCACTTCTTTTATAAAGCTCGAAGCTTCTTTTATAATCGAGCTTTTATAAAGCTCGATTTCTTCAGTAAAACATAAGCATAATGGAGACATGGTCAGAGAAAGAATTTTTTTTCCAGATGCCTTGTCGTTTAAAACCTCATTTTTTGGAAGCAGATACGGGAAGGTAAGGAAGAGCTAGCAGCAGGATAATCGGAAAACACTTTATACCTATGTTCAATACTGCGCACTTCAGTCTCGCTGTCTATGATGGAGAGCTACCAGAAGATGTATTTGATAATAATGAGGACCGAATGAGCCATTCACTATAAATTAGAGCGGCATGGAAAACCATTAAAAGTACCTAGATATCGCAGGTAAAACAGCATCAAACTGGATAATCAAGCAATTTCCTTGACCTATTCTACAACTGTATTGTATATAACAATATATTGTAGTTGTTGTATGTATACAAACTGTGAAGTAGTTGATCTACCATTTACTCAATAGCAAGGACTGTAGAAGATTGAGCCTCTTTTTGAGTTAACTGTAAAGCAAAAATTCTGAAGAAACAGGCAGGATGCGCAACATTAACCATTGCAGTGGAGATTAATATATAAACGTTCGTTCAACACAGATGTCATTTCAGGAAAAATGTTCGCTTTCTCTGAAACATTCGTTCAAAATACTTTGTCCATTAAGCCCCCTACGAACACACTTCGACGGAAACCCATTTCAGCTCTCTGCACTACTGTGAAAACGGTTACTTTTAGCCTAATGTCGAGACGCCTCCTCAGTGTTCACATTGACACTAAAATATGAACAAGCAGATTGCAGCTGTCAACAAACACGGCCTCGGGGTTTTACGTGTCCCACATCTCTAATACATACATACATACTATACACTCATTTGAACGAGCCCTTGGAGTTTCACTACGCGATGCTGCTCCGTTCACAAGTTTCGTCATTCTCTCCTATTCATTCAGACACCACTCTTCTCATTTCCTTTCTCCACTCTCCTCACTTCCCACACGGTTTCTGTCATACATGTGAAAGTGTGTTGTTTGTCCCAAATGTACCTCGAAGTATAGGTCCTATATAGCATGCAGCACAAGGGAGAAAATGCAAATAGTGCAAGAGACTTGAAAGCATGATGCCTGCATGGTGTGTGCATGGTTGTAGTATTGCATAACAAATGGTTCTCATATAAGCGTGAGAGGAGAGTGAAAGTAGAAAAAATTGTCATAGGGTATTAATAGGAGATGACACTGAAAAACGGGAGCTAATGCAGCTTGGTCTTTTCTTTTCATGTTGATGTGAGAGCGTCGTGCATTCATAAATCCGGCGACACACACATACTTCCAAGCACATTCGCTCATCATGATGAAGAGAATGGCAAACAACATTTTTTCCTGATGTTACGCAAACCTTCCTGACTAAACTAGTAACTTTTTCTTATCAAAAACCTCGTCTCATGCTCTGTACTCATACGCAGAAGTGAAGCAAGAGATACCGGAGGAAATGAGGAAATACTATATAGTAGGAGGAATATTATAGAGGGTGTACATTGCGCACCCTGTTTTGTATTCGAAAGGTTACGGGTATTTGCTAAAAAGGAAAGCGAGAGATAGGACATTGCTCCCGTCTCCTGTCTCCTTATTATAATATCTGTGTGCGTTTTTGGATGCCATCATTTTGCTCATTTCATTGAAGTCATCATCATCACAACGCACCATGACTTTTCCTGTACAAAACTTTTTTTCCCAGAGAGAACAGACTCAAAAGACCATTTTGGAGGCAATTGTTAACCCGTTCATTTTCCGACTTTTCTACTTTCACTTTCTCAATGTGTGCATGTCGGAGAGAGAAGCTTCCCATGATAAAAAATGAAGTTTGTCAGGAAGAGAGAAGAAGGGTACATTTTCTCTTCAATATTATCTACGTGAATGGAGTACAAAATGTGCTTTTGTCATTTCAATGCTTGAATGAACAATTGGAAGCGTGGATAGACAGGTGACGCAAGGCGTGTAAGTATAATACATTCTAAGAAAGAACATGTGTACGCCTCCAGCCTAAAGTGTATGTTTGCATCCAAATGTACTGTTACAAATGCCAGATGAAGTGAGCAACAGATATGTGTAGTAGCTATACAGCTTCTGCCTCTGTGTGGGATGGAATAATAATGTGTCGAAAATTACGCTAAAGCTTTGTGTATTAATCCGAAAACAACGCAGTCTTCCACTGAAGCTGATGAATTAAGTTTGGTAATTGCCCAAAAGTAGACTATGATAACAAACTTAGTACATATAACTGTGAAAGTGCGAAAGGAAAGTCATCATAATATGAGTGATCACTGCATCGCACATAAAGCGAGCGTGCAGGTGTAGATAGTAACGCTATTCGCGATTTTTACAACCAGCTATTCAATTACGTAGCTGCGAACATTAAGAAAACCGTGTATATTTGCGCACGGGCATGCCATCCCGCTGATACGTTGCACATATCATTACTACTGCATTTAAGCAGAGCGTTTCAAATCGCAAAAAGATGTAGCTTATGTATGTACGTTACAAAAAAATAGTTTTTACTAGTACAACACAATACTCTAAGAAAGCCAATATTACAACGGCTGCATAATAAATCTCGCTGGCACGACATGAATACTCGTTTTTGCATTCTTGTTTTTGCTGCAGAAACGTTCATTGCACTACGTGCCCACTGTTATTTATTTCCACACTCCCAAAATACTCTCCATAAACTCAAGCCGGTGATCTCACCTGAAATTTTTCTCGCTCTCTCATGTTTCTTCAAGATAACCTAAAAAATCGTTCTGCACTCTTTCATCATTCGAGCATTCCGATTGCACGTGTGCGCTAAAAACGATTCATTTCTCAGCTCGCCACTTTCTCTTTTGTTCCCTTGAATCGGTCCCAGTGGCAATATTACGGTTATAATAGGTACGCATATAGCTATGTGCAATGCACATTTACCAATATAGTGGTACTACAATTTCCGGATATATAATGTGCATAACGTGAATAACCTTTCTCTGGCTAGTCTGACCATGTTCAAAAAAAGGTAAGAAAGTTTCACAAGGGAGAAATGAATTGAACTGCTCTCATGCAGCAGCGGAATGGTAGCACACCATTATGCAGGTGAGTGAGTGTGGGAAGCGAGAAGAATTGAATAAAAATGAGTTTTCCAGTGTTATGCTGCCAACAATGTGCTAACTGGAACTCCGTGCCATATGTAGAAAAATAAGAAAATAATAATAATACAGAGTTCCTCACCTCATTCGTAGTAGCAAGTCTAGTAGAGACTAGAGATCCCTTTCGCTGTCTCATTATCATGCAGTTCCGTCCGCCAAAACCCTGCGGCGAACTCAATGAGGGAGAAAACCTCATTTACGACGTAGTTCACCGAAAGCCTGGAAAATCCGACAATTCTGTACGGCTGCCCCATTATCTCTTGTTCTTGTGAGAATCGGAGAGGGACGACACCAGGAGAGCTAGTGAACACATCATTAGAGACGAGCCTTGACTTACTGCTGACAGCAATACACATGTATCTAACGAAGGAAAAGGCGAAAACAAACAATGCAATGAAACAACCGAACAAAACGTGAGAAAGACGGGAGAGATAGAATGGCATAATATAACTTCAGAGCATAAAAAAGAATGCCACATCATTACCCTTTATTGTCGCTCGATGCACTGGGTGCCATTATTATCGTCATCACTGTCATCAGGCCATATTTTCCTTGAGGTTATAAAAACACTTGGAGAGAAATGAAAAGAAAAAAGGTTAGGTTTTGTTGACTGGAAATCCAGCAGAGTCTGATACAATTTGACCACGATAAATATAATAACCTTTGATTTTGATCTTGAGCGATTGTTTGCTGAGCTACTATTTTATTGTTGTCGTATTTATATAATTTTTCCGAGAAGTGAAAAAAACCGTGATTGGAGAAAGCAGCAGTGTCAATTTTGTGTGATGAATGAGACGGGTCACTCGTTGGCTGGGGTCACCCCACCCATAACAAGCCATGCCTTGATTCAGTGATCACATCACATAGCGAAATGAATAACTATACAACGACTTCCCCAGAAGCGTAGGTGGCATAATGGTGGAATCAAAGACTATTGTACACTCAACTCAGGGTTTGGACAAGTTTAATTTATTTGTTGGCTGTGGCTTACTGGATTTACTTGTATTTCAAGATAAACAAGCTTAACGATTACAGTGTGTCTCCTCGGATTGAACGAGAACAAAAAGACAAACAAAGTCAGTGAACCGGAGAGAGGGGCTGGAAGGGCTTGTTACAAGGGAAATGAACTATGGTGCTCGAAATTGCTCTTAATATTGTCGACTCACATCGGTTTCTCCACCTACGATAACCATAATCGAGTTGGTAATGTGTGTGAAGTACACTTTTTCAATCAACTCTAGTCGGTAAAACTTTCACTGTGAAAAGTCAGTGAACTTTCACTGTGTGTGGGAGAAATGTGGCGTCGATAAAAGGTGAGAAATGCGTCGTAAAGGGTTCAATTGTCAAACGGGTGAATGGGGTGCTCAAGTGGAATGACTGTGTTTACCTCGTTCATAATAATAATGGAGGAGTCACATAAGGGATGTGGTACAGAGGGAAAGTTTCCTTTTATTACAATGACGTTAACGGGAAAGCGACAATGAAATACTTGCCAACATTTGAACTGCTTCGGGTTATATTAAAGTTGCGTGTTTGTCTTCGTAACTTGTAACTGTTGAAAACAGTTTTTTTTATATTTTGACTTTACCTTTTCGTTCAGCCGCCAGCAATAAGCCTCACACTGTCAGGAGATGGTAAAAGCATGGTGTCTTTCAAAACTGATTTTTGTTGAAAAGTAAACTGTACAAGCACATTTTTTGTGAAAAAAAGTTTGAGCAAAGTGGAAAAATGACGCATAAAATAATGTGTACAGTTAAAAATTTAAATGGAGTTTCAAATTTTTACTCATTTAAACATTTACAAATGTGAGTCATGCCTGCATTGTTAGATCACGTGTGTGAGTATGATGTTTTTACTCATTCTCCAAGAAAATTTGAGCAAATTTAAAAAGTGGATCTTCTTTTCTTCAGTGTCATTTGCTTTCTTCCGAATCCGAAGCAGAATTACCAGAATTTTATACATATTTTGCTGTCTTTGTTTGATTTTCAGAAAGATTGAGGATTTCAGAAACCACACCAGAACAGAAATTGAAACGAACGAGTCCATGTGAAGTGGAAGGAATCAGTTTAAATCCAACGGGTGCAATACATTGTTTTAAACAGGATCATGTCTTTAAAGGATGGAGAAATCGACACCGATTCCGGATCCTCAATTGACGTTGGTGTACTGCGTCTGGTGATATTTCTAATCTGGAGGCAAGCCACGCGTCTGCAGTTTAGACTGGAAACTACGCGATTATAATATAACTGGGAGGACGAAGGAAAGGAATTTAGAAAGCTCATAATCTCAAATAGGTTTCCAGCAGCACTTCTTTATCCTTTTTTCAATCACTGCTTTAATCCCAAAATTGCTAAAACTCCACTGGAAACATCAGCATGAAACCAAGAGTGGCTCTCCCGAATCCCTGTCTCTGAAAGCGGTACTAAAAATACTCTCCAGAGAATGAAGAGCAGGCCTACTCAAGCGTAGTCAACTAACTACATCAGACATCAAATAATAATATTCTCTTCAGTTGTCTTCATTCCACATAAGCCAGCCTGTAGCCGCCGTGCCAGAAGGAGCAGATTAAAGACGGGCGAAGATTACGAAGTCGATGAAGATGGCAGCGACAATGAATAAGGCGCACTTCACTTATTTCGTTGTCTTTCGTCAATCCGTTAAAGTTCTCTCTTTCGCACTGCTTCCACTCCTCGTTGCTCTCCTTGTTCAGCCAGCTGACGGATGCGAGATTTCAGAGTACTATTGTGACAATAGACGCTGCATCAGCCTTGACAAGTTTTGCAACGGAGTAAATGACTGCGGGGATGGATCAGACGAGCCTCGTTACTGCAGTCGTAAGTTTTTCATGAGATCGTTTTTCTTCTTTCCTTTTTATTGTCTTCAACAGACGAAAGCTTGCTTGCTGCATAAAGTTTATCTTTCACGCATTGCGTACTGTTCCAGGATTTAAAAAAAATCTTTACACTAATAAGTAATAATGGTGACTGTCCTTGCTCATTTTGGAAATGGTTGAGTCAATTGAAGAAGATAGGATAAAAAATTGTGAGAAAACCATGATTAAGGAGACTTGCCAGTATTTGACAATCATTGTGCTCTAAATATTTTAAAACATTCGAGTCCAATTTCAAGATTCTCTGAAAGGGAATATTCGAAATCTTAATTTTAAACTTTATCAGGATATTTTTGTTGTCGGCAGAGCTCAAACTAAAACTCGAACTGCTCAGTAAATAACGCTTCATAGTGACTACAACGACATTTTTAGAACCGTCGGTCAAGTGCGTGGCTCTTTTGTTCGGACAACAAAAAAGTTAGCCTATTTGTACAGGAGACGTGTAGCTAGTGGCTTGACGGATCTCGTAAAATTGAAGAGCCATGCACGACCACACGGCTTGTGTTACAAGGCTTGTATTTTGGGA
>JAHZMW010002894.1:0-10165 GCA_027743745.1 Alloscopus bannaensis
GTGCAGATTGCTGGGGAATTTGAATAATGCTTTGAAGCACGCAGTAATCTTTTTGGTGCATACCCATTTTCAAATGCGAGAGTCCAAAATATTCCAAGGAGAGAAAGTGGATTTTTCCTGGGACCACTAATTTTTTCAATCTGGGAATGGAAAATCTATTCAAAACTATACATCTAAAATTACTGTTGAGACTAACCTAACCTAATGTACGCGTAACGTTGCGACCCTCTTTCCAAAAACACCTTTAACAAGTTAATTCTACATGATTAACTGCTGTTAAATCATCATTGGGGTTTTTCATGAAGTAAACTACAACCTATTATTATAATACCCAAGCAGGTTTTCATTTAACAATTTGATTCTGTAACCCGTAAGTCTACTGTGGCTGATGGTGAACGGACTTCAGTGGTTTTCTTCTCTACGTACTTAATCCTGAAGTACTAATCAGCGACGAGCCCCCTTTTACAGAAGGACAGGCGTAACTTTTCACTACATGAATGATGAAGCAGTTTTTAAGATCTGCTTAAATAAAATTATTATTTTAACAATTACGTGTCATTACATATTTAATCACCAATGTTGGTTTGGAGTTGCAAAGGCCTATATGAAATTCTTAAGATAACTTGTATAACAAACATTTTAACAAGTGTGCAGATCAAAGGTTGCAGACTAGTATGCATAGCAGATATTATGGTTAACTGCATGAGTAGATACAATATGACTCGAATGTCTCATAATATACACAACTGTGGAGTTGGTCAAAGTAAGAAAGTAAGAATGCATTAAACAACAATTTACATTACAATGCAGTCCCAATCTGGATTTCGGAAAAGGTTTATATGACAGCGTTGCAAAACATGATGATATTCATCAGTCTTTCAATCATTGACGCAATATAGATTGTCTTGAACTCGTCGTTGATTGGCCGAAAGCCAAAGAAGTCGAACCAAATGGGTCTCAAGCTAGCCAGTCTTCGTTTCATGACTCGAACCGAAACTGGCGTCAATCGTACCGCCCATTGTCGGAGCATTTCCCTACTTTGTCTGTATATTTGCGTTGTGTACACAAGCTTGGCAAAAATGAGCCCCAAACCGACCACCGTGATGTAGGGAGCCAGCCAGTAGATTTGGACCGGAAGTAATTCTAGCCCCATCACCGTGGCTGAGGCAGATACCAATATGATGCCATATCCAATGGAAAGTAGCAAGCCTTCAATCCTGGCTGAGATGAAGTGACCCTTAAGATGAACAACGCGGACAACATTGTACTTTCGAATTCCACGATGGAGATTCCACTTTGAGACAAGATTCACATTATTCAGCGCCACGCGGAAGGCTTCTGCCTGGACCATAGAAAGAATAGTTGCGAAAGCAGCGCAACGATTGAGTTCGAACGCTGCAACGACTTGCGTTGTAACTCGAAACACTGTGAAGACAATGTGCAGGAGGTGAACGTGTGGTGAAAAAAGGGTATTTCTTGAGGAACTGATGTAAGCCCAGACAAAATACACAGGGTCGATGTTAATTCCTCTGAAAAATGCCATGCATATCACTGCAGCCATTACCAAAGGCGTGATTATTGACGAAAAGAGGGCCATTCCGATTGCCAGAATTCCAACGATGTCGGCTTTCCCTCCAGAAAATACTTTTGCGACCTCTGTTAAAATACCGTTGCCGAAGGTTTAAAATATCAGTAGATTTTGAAACTTATTCTTATTTATGGTTATTAAGACTAAATTACATATGTACCTTGGTTCAACGCAGTCATGCATATGGACAATGCTCTGTGTTTTTCCGCGTTTGTGCGCAGGATTTTCCTGTTCTCGAACATCCCAATGAGCTGGTTTAAATACCGGGTCACCATTGTTGAGTGCCGGGTTACCAAGTAAATCACTCCAGAGCAACAGACGTACATCAAACCCAAGTCCAGTGTGGCTACCCAGTTGAGAAGGGTGTTGAAGTGAGGATTCACGGAGGACGACACACAAAACGACGATGATTACGACATTAAGAATGAGTTGTGAGGTGACAGGAATGAGGTACCAAAGCCACAGTGAGGCATGGTGAGGACGAAGAACAAATTTCCGAGTGGGAACATCCCACTTCAAGGGAAACCTAAAGAAAGGTTGCCACAAGTAGTCGTTCAGTTCCAACGCTTGTATCACAAGGCACGACGCCATTACTATGACTGTGAAATTGAAAATCTGAGGGATCCACAGCCTTGTTGTACAGAAACGGTAACAGAGATTTTGAAGGTCAGCGGACATTTTTTATGCTGAGGTCACGTCATGCATAAATTGTAGCAAATTACTCGATTTGAGGAAAGAATCATGGAGTCGATTACGCATGTACGTAAGCAAGCAATTTTGTTTATGGACCCGAAACTTCTTGAGTTTATTTTTTCAGCGCTCAAAAACAATTTAACTCTCAATGTCCAATTTTTAGCTGTTTGCAGATTGTACAAACTTTTTTTTGATTACTATTATTATAACTAACGACCACTGACCACCAGTTTTTAATGAGTCAAACAGTTACAGCACCGTTTGCTTTTTACATGTATTGTTCATTTGAGTGAAATTATATAACAGCGTTGCAAAACAGAATGACATTCAGAGGCTGCTGCACAACCGACGCGACGTGACCTTAAACTCATCGTCAATTGTCCGACGACTGAAGAAGCTGAAAGAAATTGGTCAGACACCCATTTCTCTTACACGTGCCTACTTTCGCTCGATGACGCGTATGAGTCTTGGTGGCATCAACTTAAAGAGGTTGAGCACCTAGCAGATGATCCAGTTCTGAAGACGCCGAGCGCGAGCAAGCCATTACGTATCCGATGAGCAAAATCGCCGATGAAAAAATAAAGCTGAGATAGATTAATCTCACAGGCTTTAAGTCACAGCATTGTAGGGGCGAACCCCTCAGATAAATTCTTCACTCACAACTTCCTAAGAAAACGCCCTTGTGAAGTCTAAAAGACTTCTGCCTGGACCATGAATGACGGCGAATGCAGAATATAACAACGATCGAATTTCAAATCGTGGATTACTTGATGGATTCAATATTCTAATAGAGTCTAACTAAACTGCAATGTGAAGATAATTGCTAGTCTACCGGCTTCCTGATTTATGGATATTAGTAACAAGCCAAAAGCACAGAAAGAAAGCTTATCACAATTGACAGAAGCATTTTAAAATAAACGGTTGTATTTATTTAGTATGACCCTGAGCCCTTTGTCTCACAACGAGAACAGCAGTGGCGAGATTATTGGTAAGCACTTCCAAGTAGTTCATTATGGCACCACTGCTCATCGCAAAACTGTGAACCACAGTAAATGGGCAACGGTGGTTGAGCCCTCCATTTCATCACGTTGTATTTCTTGCACGTGTCAAACTGCTGAGTCTGATTCTTCTCCACAATTGCTTGGCTTTGGACCCGGATGTCAACAGCGAGCTCCATGAGTTTTACTACGACTGCTAAGCCAAGTACAAATCCAATGAAAAAGATAATTGTGACGTACATGGGCAAAACTTTCCAGAACGCCAATGATCCCCAACCGAGCAAGAGGAGGAAGATTTGGGTCCAGCAAATGAAGCCGAGAATGCCAACTCCCAAAGGACGACGAAGCATATTAGCCAAGACATTCAAGTATGCGTAGTATTCAAGACGGCGGTCTGTCGTCATCGGGACGTTGTCCAGCGAGTAGAGATAAGTCCTCGCCAGGTGCCCAGCCGTCATAAAGATGGTTGTGATGATGGCAGTCCCTTCAATTTAAAGACGCTAATACGTTTGTGTTTTCTTGCTTCTGTTCTACAAAAATGCCTCGAGAACAAGGGTTTGCATGCCGGAAATGTAAAGTGCAGTCAAGTAATATGTGAAGTCAATAAATCATAAAGTATCTCGTATGTATTCACCTACTACAAATAATGAAATAAATTATATACGAAATGATGTTTTGAAGTACGCCTATACGAGTGACGGACAACAACGAATGTATTTTGCACTTCATCTCACTGAACCCACTTTAATATTTTTCATATATGTGTAAATTCATGTTCACGCAAAATACGGGCCGAAGTATTTTCTCCTACTAACATACCTACGTTTATTGACGGACGTAGTTTTTTTTGTAACGACATAGTGACAATGGCTTCCTTGGGAATTGGCTCAAATCGGCGCTTTAAAGACTTCATTTTTCCTTGACCATATTGATCGATAATCAACGTTTATGCCGTTACTAATTATTGCGTGCCTTCCCTTGCCGATACCTACGGCNGATACCTACGGCTTATACCTATCTCGTCTTTTACGTAAGGCTATGTAAAATAATCAAGTAATAGAAGTTTTTTGTTAATTAGCTTTACCTTTGAATAGGAGGCACAACCCAAATGCAGTCAACCCTGTAGATACCGCTACGGAGGTGACAATCATGGGAATGTCGTGAAAATGTGGATGAGGCAAGATGAATCGGTTGATAAAAACACCGAAAGGGTTCCGCCCCGAGACGCCAACGAGGAGTGCTAAAGGCGACGGCAAGAACACCATGCCCCCTATTGAGAACACTAGAAGCAAGCCGACGTCATCAACGCCAGGAGCTAGATTACGTATCAGAGCTGAAAATAAAAGCAATTCCAAAATAAATATTTTAGTTAAATCAGTATGTAAAAGCGATAGAGCTAGAGAGTGATTTTTGTTCGAGCGTCTCCATTTACGCATTTTCCATCCATTAGACAGCCCATAATTGACATGAGGCAGCAGTGACACCTGGGTTAACCCATACACAACTGAAAAAAAGACACCGACTTCGGTGACAAAGATAACCATGGTGTAACCTGTCTGAACGTCGGTCAAGCTGGAGCATTCTGGAGACACTAATTTATCAATGAGCAACACACCACATCCTGCCCACAAGCCGAGGAGATATAAGGAGACGACAAAGTGCCATACCAAGTTCTTTGGGCTAAGTTTAATCGCCCGAATTTGGAGACCACATGGCTCAAAATACACATCGGCAAAGATGGGCGGGATTAAACCCAAAGTGTACCGATACGTTCGTATTCCGAATCTGAGCCATGCACCAAGGAGCGTTGGATTTTTTAGGTATTGGGGAAGTGATTCAACCGCAATAATGGTTGTTGACATGTTGTAACGTAAGATCGATAACCTATCGGATATGAGACAATCAATGACTTGCTCAATTGTGCAGTTTTTCAGAGCTTAGATGATACAATAGGGATGAATCAGTGGAACTCGTATACATAAATACATGGATGAAAGTTTATTAAACGCTTATTTTCACCAGAAGGTTTTTTAGAAGTGTGAAACAGTTGGGTGCGGTAAGAATAGTCCGAATGACAAAATAAAAGTACGACCGTTGTAAAAATAGCATGCATTGAAAAAATATATTAAATTTATTTTAAATCGGCTCCAAAAGGCGTGTAAGGTTTTAAGGAACGGTTCATTGGTATTACAGAACTTCTTGTTAAACTATAACATAACATTCATGTTTTCGTGATTACACGAATTCTAAATGAGCCAACTATAATAAACTAAATAATTAAATAGATCTTGCCAGTATAGAAAACTGTTTCGTATATTATTGGTCATAAATTTGTAATCGATTTAAAACTAAACAACATTTTGTCAATTTGAATTATTTCTTAATTTTGTACATGTCACTGTAGGACATTGTAAATATCTAATTGTTTACTGGTCCACAACCCATGCATTCTCCCTCGCAGAAACATAACGCTTTAGTGAACTATCGTGAAAATTATTGATTGATATTGTTAATGAACCGAGCCTGTATGGAGTTGACATTTGCTCGTCGTAATGGTTTTCGCACCTCACCTGGGCACAGCCCTGTCGTCCTACCGTACTATTTTTTTCAATTCGCAATGCAGAATGTACCAAACATGCTTCAACCACGTCAAACACATGAATGACATTCCAGGGACAAACAAAATGTGATTAAAAAGGAATATGTAACTTTTTTTTTATTTCTACGAAATATGCGTTCGTGAAATAAGGTAGCTTTTATTCGTTGTCTTTCAACAGTTATGCTGACGCAATATGCAAATCCGATGCTTTACTTTTTAAGAACCCCGCAAAATCACTAATCATGTATTAGTATTTATCATATATATTACTTATGTGAAACATGACCACCTGTCCCATCGACTTAATTGAAAACCTAATTTAAATGATAAGAAAAACAAATATCACACAACTTATATGTATTTGAATGTAGTTCAAGTTTTATGTGCAATATCATGACTCATAAGATGAGTCCATTACTTGTTGTAAAAGCCGAAAAGTGGTACATGATTGGTAATGTGCTTAAGTGCTATTACTTATCTATAAAAAATGATGAAACCAAAATTTTTTGGTTCACCTGTTGTACTTGATGATGCCGTGATTCATCCAACTTTGGAATATAAATTTATGACGAGAGCGTAAGACCGAAAAGTGTTAGACACACACGTGCGTTGTGAATAATAAATGAGTAATCAAAACCAGAGAATATTTACAAATCAAATTCAAGTGTTATTGTTAGTTTAAAACCAGAATATAAAACTGAATCAAGAATCGCTGACAATTGCACAGTGCTCCAGTTGGACTTTTAAGAGCAGCACATCAATTTGAAGCTGCTGAGCAGAAAAAAATGATTTGCAAAACTATTTTTCTGTGCATTTTTGCACTGACCTCGGTAATAATCCGCTCTGAAGGTGCGTCACTCTTTAACAATGGAGTGAAGGTCACTAACGAGCCCATAGATTCTCAGGGCAAATACTTGTTATCGTGGGAGGTGGACTTGGCCAGCGGCTCGATTACATTTGATATTGAAGCAGAGACGACAGGATATGTTGGTCTGGGTATAAGTCCTGTTGGGAACATGGCGGGGGCAGACATCTTCATTGGAGGCGTGAGCGCCAACGGGAATACCTATGCTCATGTAAGAATCCTACTTAAATAGCTTAAATCTCTTGTTTAAACGTAAGAAATTTAATTGTATCTCTCTCTTCAGGATATGCATGGGCTCCGAAACGGGCCTCCAGTACAAGACAATCACACCGACTGGACGCTACTCGCAGCTCGTGAAGACGCGAACAAGACTTTTCTCAAGGTCTCAAGACTGTTGAATACGTGTGATGATGAAGACTATCCGATTTCGGTACGCTAGTGGTGAAAGTCGATTTTTTAATCGGTCCCGGCTTTTGATAAATTAACGACATTAGCCTAACATATTGTTAATTTTTTGATTAGAATGACACTATTCGCCTAATATGGGCCATGGGCGCCGATGACAACATTGCGTATCACAACACCACCCGTGGTTCCAAGTCGCTGAATCTTGTGCTCCCAGACGAGCCCGACTTTAATCCTGACGATTATACCCCCTGGGACATTGACATGACAATTGAGATGCCAGCGGAGGACACGACCTACTGGTGCAACATTCGGAAAGCGCCAAATCTCACTCAAAAGCACCACATTGTTTCGGTATTAAATTTATTTATGTCTCTAGCAAATCTCATCAGCACGACTGGTGTCTAATTGATGAAGCTTTTCGTTTCAACCACATTTCACCAATGATCTTGCCCTTGCCCACACGCATCACTTCACTATCTACCGATGTGAAGCTCCTCCGGGGGAAGATGCGGAGGAGTTGTTCGAACCTTGGGTGAATCACGCGGGAGAGCCTTGCTACTTGGAGGCACCCGAAATGCCAACAATGCACTGCATGGGGAAATATGTTTACGTGTGGTCAATTGGGGGCAAGGTGAGACGTCAATAAACAAAACAAATAAAAATAGTTTTAGTTTGTTTGACCAATCTTTGATAATCAAAATCTAATCATCTTCTGTAGGGCATGGTTTTACCTGAAGACTTGGGTCACCCATTTCCACACGAACCTGGCAAAAGCAATTATTATATGATGGAAGTTCATTACGATAATCCACAAAAGCTCCAAAATCTCACATTCACCACCGGAGCCCAAGTTCTGTACACGGATGAGCTCCGTCCAACGGACGCAGGTCTTCTTACCCTGGCGTACGATGTTGGAATTTTGTTGACCATCCCTCCAGACCAGACCGACTTTGTAGTAGCTGGTCACTGCGGCGCTGGGTGCACTGAGGATGCGCTGCCGGAGGATGGAATCAAGATTTTCAACTCTTTGCTTCATGCTCATCTCGCCGGTAAGAAGATGAAGGTGAGGCACATTCGTGGGGACAAGGAGCTCCCATGGCTTGATTTCGATAATCACTACGACTTCAACTATCAATCAAACAAGCCCCTGATGGAACATGTTCAAGTGAGGCGAGGAGATCATCTCACAGTTGGTAGGAACAGAAATACACTTTTCTTCTTATCAAAATTTGCCAGAAAGTGAGCTTAATAGTTTATTTCTGCCACCTCAGAATGTCAATATGAGACCAAAAATAGGACGGTGATTGGTGGCTTATCGACGCGGGAGGAAATGTGCATGGCGTTCCTCTGGTATTACCCAATGCAGCCAAACTTTGACTACTGTGGTTCAATCTACGAACCAGATCACCATTGGGCTGACCTTGGAATAACAAATTACACATTGTAATCAACATTTACAAAAATGTCGCATTTAAAAAATAATGCAGGTTGTGGCACCAATTTTTACCAATGTCAAGTAATGAGAGAACTTCTTTGTTCGTCTTTTAGTACAATGCCACCCGGAGGAGGCTTAACAAGGTGGACGATTATTGAGCCTACCGAATTAGCGGGCGATTACGAAGAGGTCCTTTCCACAAAGTTCCCGTGGAACGCGACCTACGTGAAGACGTTCGAAAGAAACCGGCGCTATGAACGGCACGAAGGTACGTGTGGGGGTCAGACCGCAGCTTGGGGCTTCTACCAGTTCCCCGACGACTTTGAAAAGTACGTCCCCGAAGACGTTTGCGCGACACGGGGTGAAGAGGGAGATGGCGGTGACAAGGGAACCACCACAGAGAAGGGTGGTAGTAGTACAGTTGGAAGCTCGACGCAGTTTGTAACGATAAGTGCAGTCATTGCTGCAATACTCAAGTACAATCTTTAGGGAATTGTGTGAAATCTTAATTTTTTATTTTATGTAAATGTCGGCGACATATTCGAATACAAGCATTGATTACTACCAAATCGTCGCAGCAAACAAATTTTACTTTGTGTTTGCATTTGCCAATGCACGTTATATGTGCTTGTTACCAACAAGCAAAGCCATGATTCACAATTCGTGAATTTTCACTTTTCACGGGCCCGGGCCCACAACAAAGACCTTGACAATGGCATTGTGCTTGAAGACAGGTTATCTTTGCTTCGATAATTAAAAGTTTATGTGAAGCACAACAAGTTGATGAGCGTCAGAGAATGTCAACTATTGAAGTTGAAATTAACTGAAGGATGATGAGATTACAGACAGCGCATGTGAAAAATTTATGGGCATTACAGATCTCAAAAACCGCAACAGCATTAACTTGATTGACGATAACATCATATGGGCGTGGTATGTCTTATGTACATTCAGTTACACAAAAAATAGTCATTCAAATAATATTAATATTTCTATTTGCATGCCTACACTCACACTCGCTTTTAAACATAGTGGAAACTTGAAAAATTCCAAAATAAATTTTCATTGCGTTTACACTTCAAATATCGAGGAACATTCGCACAGGTGTAGCTCAAGGGTTGAATCCCCTAGAAGGTGGAGATGGTTAAAGCTGCCTTCATACTTCCTGTTTGATATTTTCCTTTATAATTTTTCTACGCATAAATGAAATTCTTACTTTTAGCAATTAACTTTTAAGTAAAAGATTGGACCGCTTCACAGTTAGTATGATGATTGTGTGGTATGAAGACTTCATTCCATATGTGGGTAGACTGCGGCTTTCTCCCATTTCTGTACGATTTATCTCTGTCCAACTTAATCGGGGGTGGTTAACGAACTCGACCTAGTCATTTAATGCAAAAACATCGCTGTTGTAAAACATTTATTATGCAACATTAAGTTAAAATTCGCGAGCAATATTCAAGACCAAATTCTGAAAATCGTCGAAATTCAGAAGCTTATTTTGAAATCGATCTCAATGCAAAAGAATATATTGCAGAGCGACATGATCATTCACAAAAAGCAATTCAGGATACCGAGC
>JAHZMW010002895.1:0-11031 GCA_027743745.1 Alloscopus bannaensis
TTTTGTATGAACTTCAGAACTATATTGACAGTACTTTGTAGTAATACAATATTGTCGTTTATATGACGGAATAAATTTTATGAATCTCCTGAAATCACTTCCACTATGAAGAAACCTTACCTAATAATAATTATTATTTAACAGACAACCTTTGGCCAAACGACTCATACCTCTTTCTACCTTTCTTAATTTCTCTTTTTAATTTTTCAAATGATATGATTCGCTGATGGAGCGGTTGTTCATAAATAATTTGACAAAAGCCACAAACAATGCTTCAAAGAAAACTCACCCAAACCTCTGGCTTAAGGATATAATCGCTTTTTGACTTCCAGTTGAACAACAACAAAATTCCTCCGCTTTCTCTCTTGCCTGATTTTCTACATGATGTTATCTCAGAACATTCACCTCTTATCCAAAATCTTCGACTTGAACCGAAAGTTTGGAACTTTGTTGTTCCAATGGGATCCGGAACAAAACAAAGGAATTTCATTTCACAATTCCAAAGGAATTAAATCTCACAAGTGTTTCCTCCACAGTGCCGTCACGATTATTGTTCTCTTCCAAACCGTATCGGTCCTTTACAGCCAAAACAAAATTCAAACTCCAATTTCAGTTATGGACAAGGTCTTCAATGGATTTGCCATAACTACACTACTATTAACCACGCCATTTGTTCATCTCTCTCGACGTTAACATTCGGATCTCCTTTTATACATAAATGGTGTCCATCTCTTTTCTCAGTGCCGCGAGTGCCAGGATAAGTATTTGGTCATGGAGGGAATTTGCTGGTGACAAATACTGGCAAAAATTGTAATATTGGCATTAAATTATAAGGCTTGGTCTTATGGAACACATGCAGCGAGTTTTGTCATGGGAGTGCTCCAAACTCTGTGCACGATGAGTTTACGACGATATTTGAGAACGTAT
The DNA here is from genome assembly GCA_027743745.1 of Alloscopus bannaensis. Classification (NCBI taxonomy): domain Eukaryota; kingdom Metazoa; phylum Arthropoda; class Collembola; order Entomobryomorpha; family Entomobryidae; genus Alloscopus; species Alloscopus bannaensis. The sequence continues at coordinate 928 of JAHZMW010002895.1, forward strand.
GATTTTTTTTATTTTTCCAAACCGATAATAATTTTTCCAATTTGTCTTTTTAACAGGTTTTGGTCACTTTGGAACAACCCTCAAACGTCAAATTTCACCAAACAGGTTGTGTACAGAAACATCTAGCTTTTGTCCAATTTAAACAATATCATCCAGCAAAAAACCATTTTGCCCACAACCATGTTGGCAGCCATCCTTCTCGAGGCGATCAGCTTCTGGAGCTTAATTCGACTTCCAAAAAGAGCTGAGCATGCCATCGAATTTTGTGTTTTGCTTTAATCTGGCTCAACGGGTTTTTGGCGTTGTTTGTCCTCCTTCAAGGAATGCTAAGCGTGTACAAAGAGTCCCAAATTGTTATTGGGAAAATGCGGCGAAAAACCATTTATCAGGTCGTGTGCTCTCATAAAAATCAAATTTTTCTCGAACAATTTTCTCGAGCCTCTGACAATTTTACATTGCTCAAATGTGTCGGCGAATTTGACAGTGAATATGCTGCTCATAGGAAAAGGATAGGTAACAAAATAATTCATATCTTGGAATTGTGAATGATACAGTTATATGAAAGTGGACGTATTTGCGATGGAATGTATGAGTTTGTAAAAAATTAAAGTTGTCATGGAAGCGTACATGGATTTTCAGGCTTTGTCAGAATTCTGAAACATTTGTCAGTCGGAATGTTTTCAACAAAATTATTTATAAATTGAAAGCGGTCTTCATAAACGCTTTAACATACTTATTGATTGTCGCTTATTAATTGATTTGTTTTGCTTAGAAAAAATATACTAAACTTTTTTCATGTCACAAATGTAGTTCTGGATCCGTCGATGTACGCTGGTCTTTACTATTCACACCTGCCACATCTTCGTAAAGCGGTGGAGAAATGTAAGCTGGCGGTGGTTCTTGAGGGTAGTTTTGTCGTCCAAAAGAACTCTGATGTCTTAACTCTGGGCCGGCTGGGATTAGGACAATTTTTATTGTGAATGCCTCCCAATCCTAAGCCCAGCACAATCCTAGGCGGCCCACATTCTAGGATTAGGATTGGGACTGATACTTGAGTTCAGATCCTGATCATTTTGTGGCTGTGGCCCAGATCTGCAAAATATTCGCGTTGTAAAATATTGTTTAAGGTTGTTAAAATTAACGAGTTTGAAGTGGCCACACTTACGACTGAATTATCACGACTTCGCTAGTTTGGAGGACGAAAGGTCCTCCAAAAAAGCGGCGAGCTACGATTAAGCTAACGATCCATGCGATGACAACAAAGAGTCCAACAAGCCACCTTAATAATAACCCAAATTTGCCTGGTCATATTGATTTAGAAAAGTTTTGTACATATTCGAAAAACTCCGGACTATAGTAGCAAAAAATACCGAAGGAATAGCCACTCAATTTCGGGAACAACTTCGTACAAAATCACGAGGAATACTATGCTAATAATGATTTGGAGGATGAAGATGACCACCCCTCTCGCGGAGAGTAACTTGACACAAAAAATGTGTTACTTGTTTTAACTTGCATTCTCATATAAATAATAGATGAGTAAATATTTGTAAAAAAAATACCATTTCGCAAAAGAGCCTTTGTTTTTTTAAAATCCTGTACTTTCAAAGTTGTCTCTACGCAAATGTCTCTTGAAGAACTGCATTTCACTAGATCACGGGACCGTCATGTGCAGTCCTTATACAACTTGACAAAATTCCATGATTGATTGAATTCGCCCATTTCCAAGAGGCTTCAGCATCGTCTCCCCTTATGCTAATCAATATTAATCATCACAATTTGAAGCGTAATTTCTACCATAATAATAATGAGGATGAAGCAGCATAATGCTTATCATCGATCGACTGATGCTTATCTTATCTCGGCTCTTGCGCATCATATTCACTTTGGAAATACAATTTTCACTTTGTTTCGTGTATTTGCAATACATAGCAAATACAAGAATATGAAGCAGCATATATCACCATTACGAAATAATGTTCCAGACCGACACAGCAATGATGACAATGCAAAACTTCGATTACCAATGTGTTTATAGGTACATGACTACTAAACTTTTACTTACAAAAGTATTTGGCATTTATAAAAATCGCGCTTATTTCGGGGACGGAGTACCCTAGGATACAATAGTATTTGTAAAATTAAGCTCTTCATAGGTTGGTGGCGGTGAGTATGGCGGAGGCTCATCCATTACTATGACTACGTCCCTTTCTAATTCATCGGATGATTGCTGAGTTTCTTCCAAACGCCTAAAATTAGATTGGATTTACAAAAAAAAATTGACAAATTTTTATAAGTAAAAAAGGGATGTTCCTTACGTATTGCTGATTGTCGTGATGTTTTGCTCAAATCCAGTCGAATTTAGAGGACTAATGTTGGAGCTCAAGCCCCGTGTGTTAGAAATTTGAGAAAAAGGAAGGGGTTGCAAATCGAGCACAAAATCCCGGTGCACTTCACCCAATAAATGATGTCGTCAGGGTCGTCGCTAATGTAGTGAATGAGAAATCCGGTAGCCTATGGCGTATATCGCGAGCAGTGTGAGGCATAGTGAAACCCTTGAAAGAAAAAAATAGAAAGATTAGATTTTTGAAATGAACCCAAAATTAAGTTTCGACAGTACTTAGCAAAAGGAGATTCCAAGTATGGCAGTCCAGCCACTAGCGTGAGTGTGCCGAGCCCCACGGAGAACAAATTGAACACCACGACTCTCGGGTTTGTACATCGCTGCAGACATTGTACACTTTATGTTCAGAATTGTTTAAAAAAACCAAATTGTTTTTAAAATCTATATTAACCTCACCAAAAGTTTTATCATGCCAATTCCAAGCTCCGTTTGTTACTTGCATCGAGGCTCGCTGAATATAAATATAAAGCCTGCTGAAAGTGCACACACATTTACAAAACTAAATGGCACTTTCACATAAAGTTGTTTCAGGTGTAACTCTGCTGAAGATAAGATAACAAAATTGAACTTGATTTTTGGATGATATAACCCTCGCCGAGGACACGCGTTTTGCGGAGCTTATCAGACAAATTTATTTACTTCCAGAAATGCTCGTTTAGTAATGGTGAATGCGTCATAGTTTGAAAAGTGTCTAAATCAGCAGACTGGCGACGTACATTATTATGAAAACGATACTGCCGTGCATAATACAAACATCTCAAGGATCTCGAAATAATTAATTATAGCTGTTGTTTTGTCGTTAACTTGAGTTAATGTAAAACTTTAAAAACCTTTACCCAACCAAATGGCAATGGTGCTTGTAAAGTTGGCTGAGGTGCAGCACTGCTTTGGAGATAAGATAAAATATTCAACTTGATACTTGTATAATGTACGCCCTCGCCTGACGCGCTTTTTTGCAGAGCTGACGTGCTACTGTCTTTGTGAAAAATGCTGAAATAATTTACCAACGTGGATGCATCATGAAAGTGCATCTTACGTACATGTATCTAAAATCCGGTCCGAACGGTCCAAAGTGAGCTGTCACTTGCTCTACTTGGGTATATATTTAGTCATTTTCAGCGGTATAAAAATAATAAACAAAAAAACAATACAAAATAATATTGAGTTCCGCTATAAATGAAACTCGCGTTCTAGGTCTTCATAATTCGGTGGAGGAACATACGACGGCGGCATATCTCTCTCAAGAATTTTAGAGAAAGCAAGTTGCTCTCGTCGTGGATTCCGTTGTTCATTCATAATATCTTCAACGCTTCTCATTCTTGCTTGTCCGATGACGGAACTTTCGGTCCTGCGATCACGGCAAAAATTCATAATTATTTTTTAAGAAGTTAAATATACACTCGACATTATAAAAGGCTTCTTACGATTCAAGCAAAACTCCTTCATCCCTCCCGCAGTTGATCAGCTTTTCAAAATATATTCGGAATATTACTAATGACAAAAGCCATCCGAAACCTATGAGAACTGCAACGGCCCACCTGAGTTACAAAAAAAAATCACAGTTTATAATATTTATTGTTTAAACTAATACTAAATTCATGGCGTCAGCGTACTTTAAAGTTGGAGACTTCACGAGAAGGATAACTTCACTGAGAGCAATAAGGAAGGCGAGACTGATCACAATTTGAGCCACGAGAATGATCACCACTCTGCGAAGAATTGCCTGAGAAAATTTCAGTATTATTTTTTACTGAGTAAAATTGAAGAAAAGATGTAATTGTAAGCCACTTACCATAAGAAATTTTAATTTTTTGGAGGTTATTGAAAAACAATTCCTTGACTCTTATATTGTTGTGTCACCCTTGGTGTTATGAACTGAATTATATTTGTAAATGTTGTATCGACAAAGATGGTGGTGCAATTGATTGGGAATATTGAGCGAGTTCAGAAGCCCCACAAATGAATCAATATTTATGTATCGGACCACATCACAAATCAATCATGGGGATATCTTATCGAATGAATTTGTCTGGCAGGAACAACAACAGGAACTGCTCTTACGCACACTAATGAAAACGTCAACAGAGTTAGACACGTCGTGACATGACAATTCGAAGGATACCTTTATATTTAACGCTTCATAAAAATCCATTAAAAATTGTCATTATACTAAAAATGAGTCTGACGGTATTCGTTAAAAACAACATATTATATTTGTTAGTTACACCAACATTATTTATACTATATTTGTACGTAATTGATGATTTACTCATCACTTATTCCTGCGTTTGAACTTTGTTTAGAAATCCCCAACTTTTATTAAATATCACAAGTTTGCGAAATTCCCTCTGACTGATTAGAAGGAGCCTCTTTATCTGGAAATTCGAGCTCCTCGTACAACGGCGGAGGGCCGTACGGAGGGGGCAAGTCTTGTGACCAACTGCTGTAATTATAGTAACTCAAGTTTTAAAAATCCACGTTACATAATGTTGCAGAAGGTTACAAAGGTTTTGTAGAAAACATACGAATCACTAATGACGGAGATGTCATCGCCAGAAACCGAAGTTGAGGCTGCACTCGGCCTGTTTTCCGTAATTTTGATACCGCAACACTTATGAAGGAGCCAGAAATTTAGGACGTGAATCGCAACCAACAGGATTACCGCCAGTCTGAAAACGAATATTTAAGATGTTTAAATGTCAATTTTTAATTTTGGATTGTGATTGAAATTGTTGATTCGTACAACGCCAAAAGAGGTTCTCGGAGGAGGAGAATGCATCCTACGAGGAATACGGTGGCGATGACCATGATTAAAATGTCGCCCAGGAGGAGCCTGAAATGTTGCCATTTCGTGCTCCTCGGCTCTGCAGCCTTCAAAATAAACACGTTTCCAATTACATGTTAAGAATAGTTTAAATTTTAAGAGTGAGTAATTTAAATACGATCTTACTACAGTTGATTCACTCATTGTCGCCCCTTGACTTCATTACAAAAGTTTTAGGTTTTTCTTAGAAATCATGCCTTCCTTTGGCACTTGTGAATGCCTTGTTTGCGTGAACTTAAAATGCAATACGAAAATTTGTAATTGTAATTTTTAACCATACTTGTATCGTTGGTTACTGATCTTTTCTCTGGTAAACTTTTATCCGTACATTGTGCTTATCGCAGTTGATGCTAATCCGTGTAATCCTACAATTAAATTCCGTATGGATAAAAAATTGCGTCACAAAGCCCGACCCACGACTTAAATCGATGAAATAAATTTATTTTACAACAATAACAAACGGAGAACAGTAAATGTCCAAAGGTTTTGTTAGATAAGGTAAGCTTTGATAAGCTAAGTGTCTTACCGAAGCAGAGAAATGCTCGGCTGAGTTATGTAATACTATAAGTCCTTAACTGATTACAGATCAGCAACCAAATTGAGTCAATTTTGCAGTTCTTAGTTATTTTAATTAGTGATTATTATTAACCGTTGCTTTTGGCGTTGTCAATAAAATGATGTTACTGAGATACTGGCTTCGAGTTTTCTTAGCAACGGAATTCTAAACATGATTCTCCTCTTCCTTATCGGGGATGATGACAGGCATGTCTTCATACAGCGGTGGAGGCACATACGGAGGCGGTCTCTCGTTGTGTGTCTGGCAGGTCGCTGGTAAGCCGTTGGCTTCAGAGGATTGCATCACTGATGAATTCCTAGAATACAAAATGATTGTGAGGAGTCATTTTAATTAGGGATTACCAGAGTATTTTTTAGGTTACAATATTTCTGCTCAACTAACGTCGACTGTATAATTATCACTTCAGGGGCCTGAACTACTAAAGACTTGCCATCAAAGTAGAGACGGCTCGCTATCAGCGCAATAATCCAACATGCTGCTCCGAGAACTCCGGCTACCCATCTAAATGTCCAAAATAGTTTTTAAATTTAAGCTAGGTTCCATTTAGAGTTAATATTGTTTAATTGTAATAACGGCTTACCTCAATGCAACAGGCTTAATGAGGGGAACTAGCTCGTACCAAAGAATTAGGAAGCCCACGCTCACAACTATTTGGAGCAAAATAATCAGCAACCTTTTTGTAGTGAATGCCTAGAGAATATTAATAGTGTTTTAATTACGTCAGTAAGTTCTTTTAAATAAATTTATACAACAATTTCGTACTTTACACATTTTGTTGAGTTGATCTCAGATCTGGACAAAAAATGAAAACGTAGAACCTCGACGGACAACCACAATCAATTGAACTCCGCGTAATAATAATAATAATTTTGTGTATTTTTGGTAACTAAATTCAATTGGAATCTCAACCTAGTCTGGGTGAGTATATTCGTGTGGAATTCAAACAATCAAGCAAGTTATTTATTACGGATTAAATGTACCGTGACTGCCAATCGGATTACTGGTGATCACGAAAAAATACGAAAATAGACATTTATCAGGGGTTCAACCTCTCGGACTTTAAACGCAAATGGAAATCACATGAACAACATTATATAAACTAAGCGCCGTGATTTTTGGGTCAAAGATTAATTTAAACAAATCCTTGTGTAAGTATTGGCTTAAAATAGAAATTTATTTTTATTCACACGAACAAGTACAGTTTGAGATAATATTTGGGACATCATTTAGATCACGGTTAAGCCATGACAAGTTATGCCGTTTTACATTTTTGCAATCGGAGAAATTGCAAGCTCATCGTATAATGGAGGTGGTGAGTACGGTGGAGGTCCGTCTTTTTCCGGACCACTTTGCAAAGTCTCATCCAAGACTAAATACGTCACTGGAGCGTTGTCCGGTTCGGAAGACGTGGTATGATCTCGTGTAGAATAGCTGGAAAAAACATAAGTCATTTTTTCTATTAATAATTTATTTTATTAATAATAATATTTGTTTTTGTGGAAAACGCCGTTTGTACCCATGGTTCACGTCAGAGATTCCAACATCGTCTTCATCAGCGTCTGAACTCTTTAAACAGCAAATTACGCTAAATATCGAGTCTTCAGGCTTTTTCATGCAGCATTCATAAGCGATCCATAATCCCACGGCGTATGCCACAACAAGCGTGATGCTAACAGGAATTCTGATAGGTACACAGTTAAATAATTAAACTAGTTAAATGTATGGTTAGTACACGTTTATGTGCAAAAAATGTTAAATGGGAGATTCATACAATGCTGAAGAGTTCAAGAATGGAATCACCGCAATCGGGATAAGACAAGCGACTCCGAGACTAATAATAAAGTTTCTGAATGGATATTCCGATGAGCATTCCTGAAACCATGAATATTCGCCGTAATTATATTTCATTTCACGTATTTCAAAATAATTAAAAGATTATTTTTTTAGCTGATGTTTTCTTACCAGACATTTCACCATCACGGATTACGCCTTTCCACAACCGGGGAAATGTGACTCTAAATATTTTAATTCCAGCTAATTTTTTTTGAAGAAAGCACAAAATTTCAAATGTCAAGGTGGATGGATCCAAATTGGATTGCAGCTCCTCACTCTCAGCAAAATTTGTTGCGCCAGCATCGAAAATTGATGACAACTGGTGCTCTCAGGGATACCACCGACGCTTATCTGCAAGCTTATCACAAGTCAATTATCACGTAAGAGCTCAATGAGAGTCATGGGCAGCATGGCAACGACTTTACTATTTTTGTTTCATTTTAATGTTATCTTCCATTATGATCATCACGATTCAATGTAACTTTTTATTGACTCGTGATTCTTATCTTGGACCTGTGTGTGCGTTAAGGTATAGGTTACAAATCATAATTAGCTTGTCTGCAAGTACGTCAATGAACGACGGGATATTTCGCTTAAAAAGCAGGTATGTTATATGCACCAACCAATTGTTGTGGAATTGAGATTTGGGAAACAGGAAAACTTTGACATCGTCATAACTTTTTTGACGTCAATAACTTTGACGAAGATGAAATTAATAGTCACTGACTAAACACTGCTATTTTGTGACAATTTAAATTTAATTATCAAAAGTTAAATATTTCGTATTTAATAAGATGTCATTTCTGGAAGCTTAAATCATCGTACAAAGGTGAAGAAGCGTAAGGTGGTGGTAAATCTTGGGTGGTGGGTTTACTGACAAAACTGTGGCTTAAAAGAGAATTTTCTAGATGGGACAGATCAGATGTGGGAGGTAACTCGTCGGGAAAATGTCTGAAAGATTTAAAATGCCTGCATAGTATTACAAATCGGAAATTATCAGTAATATTTTTTGTTTGAAAGCTAACGTCCGACTGATAATTGCAACTTCGACTTCATTTCGATGGCTTGGAGGAATAAATATTTGTTCCGTTTCTCTCATCATGGTCTCCGGATTTTTTCTGAAGTACCACAAGCCCCCGCAAAACACAAAGAGCAGTGCTAGACAAAGTGAAACTCTGGAAAAAAAATACAAATTGCTAAAAACCCATAATTGTTTCCATTAGAATTAGAATCAATCGTAAAACTCACTTTGGACCAGAAGAGTTCAAATTTGGGAGAGCAAACACAAGAATAAAAGTTGCCAATCCTATTCTAACTGTAATATACGAAATCATCCGCAAATGCACGCATTTCTTTTAAAAACATAAAAGATAATTATTCTTATTTTTATAATACGTTTTTGTAATTGATTAATTCAAGACAAAGAACACTAACGAATTTGTACCAGGGCGAGAATTGCTATCATCGTCGCTAGTTTAATGGAGTCAACAGTTATTTCACTGGATTTCTAATAAATATTTCCAGAGACTCTTTCATAGTGTGATAACGCGCTATTTTGTAATATTTTTTCACATGCTGGATATAAAATCAAATTAAGGCAGAATCTGTTACACTAGCTGTCCCTGCTCCTTATACCGAGCTGGAGGATCGTAAGAAGGTGGCTGAATTCCGGTATAAAACTTTAAATTTCGCGACAACCCTCCATCACGTGAACTAAAAGAATGGACAATAATTGTAACATTTCTTAATAATTTTGTTGTATATCAAAATAAAAAAAAATGTCATTTGGACAGACACGAGATATTTTGTCACTCACATTGGAATTATCCTGACAATTTCTGGATCACTTTGAGTAGCACTAGTTTCCTTTTGACGGTCCTTCAGACACAGGAAAACGAGGTAGCACATCAGACCCACAATAAACGTAAGAAAGAAGCTAAAAAAAATTGCAATTTTAGATGGTTCGAGTAAAACAATAAAAAAAGGATCAAGATGAATGAACATCTTACAAATAACGTGGTGAAAAATGTGGCATTTTGGAATCTATCTCGATTCCAAAATATTTCTCGGTATAAATTCGACCACTTTAGGCATTATGAAACAAAATTTGTTTCATCCTGGAAAAAGCAAGGTATGAATTGTAGTTATTTGCACTAACAATATATTTTTACTAATTTAAAATTTATAACAACAATTTGCGTATCAGCACCACAACTTCGTTTATGCAACTTGAATTTCACCTTGTCCAGTGTCGCATTACAGAAGGTGTTCTCCTCAGTAAACAGAGTTGAGCAATCAGTATAAAAAAATCGGGTTATCATACGATAATCGATACATGGAACAAGGGGGCGTAATCAGCAACATAAATATTTGTATATACTACTCTCGCAGGTTCAGTAATTGTATTGAGAAGATCGTATATCTTCATGGTATTTGTATCGTGCGAATATAGCCAGCGCGTTGGCA
>JAHZMW010002896.1:0-10393 GCA_027743745.1 Alloscopus bannaensis
TTTTTTCGCTAACTTAAGGTCTGGTGCTTCAACCCGACATGATATTAGCAAAAACGAGGAGAATGTCACTGCGCAACTCCATCCTTCAATAGTAGGTACTGTAAGATTCAATACTATATGAATACTTTCTCTTAAACAATGATTTTTTTTGTTTTGGTCGAGTACGCGAATGCTGTAGGTGTAAAATATTACTTTTGCGTAATATTTTTTGTAACACATTAGCAGGCGCGTAGCGCCTGCCAGTGTTTCACTTCCTCTAACACCTAAAAAGTTGGGTTAGAGACAGCAAATAACCAAAAAACAACTACAGCCAATTTAGGGAGCACAGATTCACTTTCAACGACAACAGCGATTCAAACGTGTGTAATTAAAGGTTTTTCTGCTGTCTCTGTGTAGTAAATTAAGTGCATTATACATCTTTCGTGTGGAAGACTTGTAAACGGACAGTTTAACTGCAGCGCATTCTATTTTATTTTTTTACATGCCTACATCCTATCCCTGCAGGTCGAACAGGACAACTCAAGGTAACTTATCAAAGGCCCTTGTATAACACAGCTTTCTTAACACAAATACAAAAAATTATTAGAATTAATAATCCTATGTCTTTGCCTTGTCTCACTTTCACTATTTGTAAAACGCAACTGCTTTTGTGAGAAGTATCACTGGAAAACAATGACCTTGATAACTCGTCATCGTCACATCTTTTGCTGTGTATATGGATTCATCGAGTTACTGTACACGGTGGTACTCCACTCGCACCTTAAAATTTCACACTAACCTCAAATGTCTTCTCTGTTTCTCTTTCATATGCGCCACCTTGCTTTAAAAACGCTCTCACACTGCTTGACTCGGTGATGGAATTGCCTCTCTCTCGCTGGGATGCGCTCGGTTCCTGCTTTAAAAAACACCACCCCATTCGCACTCACTCCTCCACCTGTAAAGTCGGACGGTATGGGAGTGAGCATCGGAAGTCACGAAGACTCCGAGCCCTCTGAGCGGTCGGAGGGGACAGAGACAAAAACGCAGAGTCAAAGCTACTCGCAAACAGTGCACTCACAGTCCTGCAGCTCCGCCACGACAAACACAGACACCTGCACGGGCACCTGCACCACTACCTCCACGACTGGCAGTCGGACAGAGACGAACGGTCAAGAAGGCGGTCGGAGTGACGAGGGGAGCATGAGTGAGACGACATCAGACACGCCGAGCATCAGTCATACAACCATCGCGAAAGGGGAGACTCCCGAAGGGCTCGTCGAGGATGAGGAGGACGACGACGAGGACGAGGTGGAGAACGCATTTCTGCGGGCAGGCAGCCCAGAGTCAGGACTCATGAGAACTGCTCCGTCTCCATCGACTCCGGTCCGAAGTCCCAGCCCCGAAGAGTCTCAGGTGCCTGTCCGTTCCTCTTCTTCTAGTTCAATTACGCTCCTTTACCAAGCACGCACGCGCCAAAGGCCTGACGATTTCATGACTATGGAGCTTTTCCTTTGATAACAAACAAAGAGGGTGGCTTCCCGCTCTGTCTGAGAGTTTTCACAAAAGAAAGCAAAGAAAACGTGTACACAAAACACAGAGATGAGACTATCTCTCTGAGACTCCAGAGACGACTCATTAAAAATGATTGGAGATGATGAGAAGATTTCATTAATCTCTCTCTCTTCTAACCCGAATCATGATCATGATGAGGATGACGAGACAAAAAAAGGCGTCACTCTCGGTGACCCCGGTGCCTACACACAAGTGATGACACACGCTGTGATTCCCTGCACCGGGACACCACATCCACACGTGAAAAGTATATCTGGTAAATCACGACCAGAAATGCCGGTGTCGAGGTTAGTATTTCGACTTGAAAACAGCTCTTTTTTCTCTAACAAAGATTTTTTACCCCCAAAGAAATCTGTTACACTTGAACTAACCATGTAACTAACCCTTTTGTAATTCAAGCCACCTTTACATTTGGCATGGCACAATATAATTCAACTCAAACCAACCCCAACCAATCATGCCGTTTATAGAAAGAGTTTGTACACGATTTACTATATAAATTAGATGCTAATATAACAGCCTGCCTCGCAGTTTTAGTAGCCTGTCAAATAATCATTCTGCGCATAATCTGTAGTCATGAATTCCGTGTGGCCACGTAAACAGNGAAAGAGTTTGTACACGATTTACTATATAAATTAGATGCTAATATAACAGCCTGCCTCGCAGTTTTAGTAGCCTGTCAAATAATCATTCTGCGCATAATCTGTAGTCATGAATTCCGTGTGGCCACGTAAACAGTTAGCAAAAGTTGAAAAGTTCTTTTGATTTTCTTTGGTTCTTGAACGAAAGCTCAGAAACGTTTTTTTTATCATTTTGACTTTCACTCTGTTCTAATTTTTCTTCTGTTTGCTTTCACCTTGTCCGGAAATTGAGCACATGCGCAAACACACGCTTGGATTGCATGACTAACACCTGCATTTCCTTCGCAAGATGCAAACCTTATGTTTTTTTTCTTTTTTATTGCATGCGGAGAAAATACAAAATTTTTACAAGATCACATTATCATTATTACTATTAAACAACAATTGCATTGAGAAAGCACCAACAAAACTGTCTTTCATTGCATACAAAGTGAAAAGGAGAAGAAACAGTTCTAAAATGCAGAGAAAACGATCTTTTACGAAAGCCTTTCAAATCCTTGTTGATCATTTGTACGTGGTAATCTTCACAAAGATGGGTTTAAAGAGATTTTTCACAAAAATCTGTTGATTTGCTTGAAGGACAAAAGTGTGCATGCCTGTTTGACGGTGCAGTGTTGTAGGTCCGAGGACTGATGATAATGTTATAGTTCTTTTGAAATCGAGTGTGGATTATACAAGTGTTCCAAGTGGGGTGGGGAGGTGACACGACAAAAAAATCTAGAAGTAGAGGTTTGCTGACATTGTAGTCATCAGTCAAGTTTTTTTTTGGTTGTTTTCTTTTTCAATAGTTATTCTTTATATTCTTGAATATCTCTCAAAAAAGGTCACATTTTTGGCTGTATAAAACTATGCACTTATTCTAAATTGTGTCGCTTTCATACAATACTATTCTGGTCATGAAAAGAAAAGTTTCACACTGTAGTCTCTCAGCAATTTATTTTGTATCAAAATATATTTGAATCACTTCACTTTTAGGATTTTTTTCAATTTCGTTCACACTCCTCGTTTCAGCAACATTTTTTAAAGAATATATTTATTTTGAGGAATCATTATTTTTCACAGTTATCAGGCTCTTGTAGGTTTTTAAGGTTTGCGAATGATATTCCAAAAAATATTACGCATTTTGCAACCTGCAAGTGACGCTTTTAGTAGAGAATCAAACATACTGCGTTGTTGGATTGTTGTTCTTTCTTGATTCAACGAAATGTATGATGCATCCTCCTTGTAAGGTATTTTTATATAATTTTTTGAGAAATTTCCTTCTAATAGATAGACTCATAATATCAAACGAAAATGTGCAAAGAACCACAAAACTTTTGATATATTAACACAGAAAAGTAATAATGATGACATAAATTATATAATGTATGCATATAATCAGTAGTGTTTCTCTTGAGTTTATTTTCTGGTTCTACTGTTTTCCTTCTTTTTTGAGTTTGCATCCGCAAGACAATATGGAAAGAAATGCTCTGCTATATATATTTTTTTGATTTCAAGCTAGTGATTTTGAGCTGGGGCTGGTATATTTTTTTAATAATTGGTGTGGGGGGTGAGGGCAGCTAGTTAGTACAATTTTTTTACAATAAAAAGTTTAACTACAAGAAAAAAATCGTTGACGAAACCAAAATTTGTCTTTTTTCTCTATTTTTGTAGTAGTGAGGGAGAAGATGAGGATTTATGGATTGGGGGAAATGGGAATGTGATGATGATGAATGTGAATGTGAAAATGGTATGCTCTCTATCTCTCACTCGCTCCGTCGGTGTCACTCCCTAAATCCACACCCACTGCCAAAGAAAATATAAAGATCACTTCTCTCTAAACGTCTAAAGTTCTCTCTAAAAAAATCATCCTCGCCACGTCATCCCCATGAAGGACCTACTCTACGCCATTGAACACTGAAAGTTGCCCACACTTGTCAAGCACACGCGCAATCAGAGTGTCAACGAAGTGAAAAATAATAATTTGCTGAAAAAAGACGGAAACATTTCAATATCGAAATTACAAACAACAAACTGAACAAGAAAAAAAACTAGAGTGCCAGTTATCACAAATCGACAATTTCCTAAACTGACTCCTCAAAACTGAAAAAATTGAGAGCAGTTCTAAGGAACAAGTTTAATAGAAAATGGAGATATTATATAATTAGTGCTAGTAAGTCATTAAGTATCGTCAAGTTAGCGGTTTAGCAATGATATGCTATATCATAGAATACCTAACAATATTCTGAGAAAGTATGAGAAAAAAAAATCCTCTTCAAGGAGGTGGAACTCATGAAACTTTCGTGACTTTCAGAAATTAATAGGGGTTCCGTAAAAATAGTCTCTTGATTAATGTAAGACGTAGCTAGTAAACCCGTCGTAAGGTGAAATTGTGAAATCTTTTGCTGGCATTCGCAACATTTTATGGTTTATGACATTACTACTAATGAAGCAAACAACTATCTTTTTGTGCAGTCACCCACAAAAAAAATTCTAACAGACTAATGAAATTTTATTAACACTTATACACTTATTGTTGAATTGTAGTCATTACACATTAAACCAAAGAATTATACAACTAGAGACTAATTATTTACAAATCAATTTTGATCGGAGAAAAACAAAAAAAAACTTAACCAGGTTCCAAGCAGAGATTATTAATTACTACAATACATTTGCAGTGACTGCCACACACACGATAAGGAAAAAACGCTTTCTTCCTTTTAGATAATAAACTCAATAACAAAACATTTCGAAGCATTATTATTGTACGACTAAATACCAGCAACGTTGTTTGAACAATTTTTTGGAGCCTTTATCATTTTTAGTAGAGAATTTGACAAGGAAAAACTGGTTTTATTTGGTTCGACAAGTTACAAGGAAAAACAAGCTTATCAACCGTAAGCACAAATCTGAAGCCAAAGTTAAGGTTCTGTAGAAGTAAAGCAGTCCTGCTACATTTAAAGTCTAAGAATGCCCACGGTTGCAACTGGAGAAAGGTCTGTAAGTTACATAAAAGTATAAATCATAGCTTAGCTAGCGTAAGAGAACTTGAAATCATTATATTGTTTAGAGTGCAATACATATGTAATGTGATAGCAGGAACTGAGCAATTATAGTCAGCACTTGCTCCTTTAATTAACTTACTACTGTATGTACAACTTTACGATTCACACTTTAGTATAAAAGAATTGGTAACCTTTTAAACTCTTAAGCATCAAAATATACACCGCCGCCTCACTTCTAATATTATATCCAATCCACTCAACAAACTATGAGTAAAAATTTACTACTACAATGTTATGTATGTATGTGTACAACTTCATGTGAATTAACGAATAATTAATAAAAACTTGCACACACACTTAACCCTCTCGAAGCAAAGTTTTAATATGACAAAGTCAGCAGGAGAAAGGCTTTATAAAATGGTACAAGATGCAATACTATGCAATCATTTTGTACCATTTTTTGCATTATTGTCGTGCTTTTGTAATGATCGTTTTCTCTGTCATTCGGCTACCACGTACGTATATACATATGTTTAGAAATGTCCTGATTTGCTTTAATACTCCGATTGAAATCCGACCAAGCCCACTTCCACCAAATTAAAGAGTCAGAAGGAACTGACCTCGAGACCGGAGCGTGTGTAATGTTTACCGAAGAGTGACTACGCACAAATTCTTTAGGTTTTAATTAAATGATGCGCAAAAATGACGAATGTTGAGAATATGCCTTTATTTGGAATTAATGCTCCTTTTAAAGCCTGGCTTGGCCGATGAGGAGAAGCAGGAAGCTCCAGTCATTCCGGAGATTGTTGCGGTTGCGGTTACAAAACCTGAGGAAGAAGAGTCCGCACATTCGTCTGAGGAAGAGGATGAGTTGGGAGATAACAGCACGTTGATGCTTGGCAAGATTAAAACAAAGGCTGGTGTAGAGGTAAGTGAATCGTTGCAGTCCGTGACGTGGATTGTGAAAGTGAAAACATATTAGAAAAATTCCTGCATCATTGCAGATTGATCGAGCGAGCGCAGGCAATGTACGACGTTCGAAAGACTACAATCCGAGCAAGGACGATGAGCCTGAAGATGAATTTGGCTACACTTTAAGTGAGTTGAGAAGAGTTAAAGATACTCAGGTCAAAATAGGGAATGTCAATGATATCCATGCTAAATGTATAATTCAACATAGAAAAAATACAGAAACGATGGGGTGACCTGGCAAGGAGTCAAAGTAGGGAAGGTGAGTCAGCAAAGTTGGTGGTCGCCGATTTAGAACGAGGATCTCATGGTCTAGGGATAAGCCTGGCAGGTCATCGGGACCGGATGATCATGGCTACTTATGTTTGTGGGGTCAATCCGGCTGGGATTGCTCACAAAACGAAGGCTTTGGAAGTGGGCGACGAGATCCTTGAAATTAACGGTGCCATAATTCATGGACGGTGCCATCTCAATTCGTCTGCCATAATCAAGTCTTTGCCACACCGCCACGTAAAAATCGTTGCGCTACGGTGAGAGCAAACACAATACAAAAAAGTTCTCTCTTTTTTGGTAAAACAGCATTAATCCGATAATTTCATTAAACATTCGTAGAAAACCATCTGGATTGGACGAGTTGTCTGTGAAGCCAATCGTCCAATTTCCGACTCACAAAACGAAGGCTTTGGAAGTGGGCGACGAGATCCTTGAAATTAACGGTGCCATAATTCATGGACGGTGCCATCTCAATGCGTCTGCCATAATCAAGTCTTTGCCACACCGCCACGTAAAAATCGTTGCGCTACGGTGAGAGCAAGCACAATACGAAAAAGGTTTTTTTTTGGCAAAACAGCATTAATCTGATAATTTCATTAAACATTCGTAGAAAACCATCTGGATTGGACGAGTTGTCTGTGAAGCCAATCGTCCAATTTCCGGTATCTCTGGAAAGCGAGGTAAGTCTGCTGCATTGTGGAATTTATATGTAGGTATGTATCAGAAGCGACAGCTAATCCAATTAAAATCCCATCTGCACTTTCACAGAGCCCGGAAGAGAAGTACGCTAACTATCGCGGACTACGAGTTGTCAACCTGAAAAAAGTAAGGTAGCAAAAAGCCCAATCGTTTTTTAAATAAAATATAGGAAAACTCATGATTTTAATATGGCATTCCAGGGACCAATGGGATTAGGGATCATGATTATGGAAGGCCGTCACGGTGAGTTGGGACAGGGCATTTTTATTTCGGATATTCAAGAAGGAAGTGTGGCAGAGCTAGCTGGTCTCTTTGTGGGCGACATGATTCTCGCCGTGAATAGGGAAGACATGGTGGGAGCGGATTACGATCACGTAAGTCGAACAAGTTT
The DNA here is from genome assembly GCA_027743745.1 of Alloscopus bannaensis. NCBI lineage: Eukaryota > Metazoa > Arthropoda > Collembola > Entomobryomorpha > Entomobryidae > Alloscopus > Alloscopus bannaensis. The sequence continues at coordinate 7,512 of JAHZMW010002896.1, forward strand.
ATTGTAGCCGAATTAAGTAATTTTGTGCAAATTTAATATTATGGCTCCCATTTGCAGGCTGCAAACACACTGAAAAAGACAGAGGGAAGCGTGAGCATTGTCGTGTGCAATGCTTCAAAAGGAGACGACCCGAGACGAAGGTTGTCAGTCATTGATCTCACAGAGAAAGGTAAAGAAGGCTCCCCAGGGCTGATGGAAGTCCTTCCGGTCACGAAAGAAATGGAGAAGCCAAGTGAGTCACGTACTTACTTAGAGTACTTCATTCAAATTAACTTCCCACAATATTTCCTTCACGCATTTATGCTTGCATTCACTATGCACCAAAAGGGGACAATAATTTAATGATGATCTTAAATTTCTTTCACTTCGTTCGCCACTCCTTCATTTGCACACTAATGCATGCTGCTACACTCTCTTTTTCTCATTTCTTGCGCAACTCAGTAAGTGAGCTTACTTCCTCCTATGGAAGTCTGCAATTTTTTAAACAATTATTCAGCTTACTAAAATTACATTAGCCTCCAGCTCTTTTTCCTTATGAATAAATACGAGCTAGATTTGAGCGAAATTCTAAGAGGGAATCTCTCTGTACAGAACTTCCACCGAAACCATCGAAAATCCCATCCCCTTCGAAATTGATTTCTTCGGTGATCCCCTCCCGTGGAAAATCGCCGTCACCAACATCCCCTGCAATATCCCCGGTTTCCGCTCCGACCCCACCGCATCCCGTCCCGTCCCCGACGACGACCCCGGCAACGCTGTCGACCGGACCGGTTCCATCGGTGGTGGTGAAACCGGCAACCCCTTCCCCGAAATTGCTGTCGTCATCCACCGCACATCATACTCAACCCCATGTTGCTTCAGCTGCTGCGACAAAGCTCACCTTGTCAATGAAGCCACGCTCCTCCACCGGGTCTGCCACGGATGAGCCACCTTCGGATCCAGCCACTTGTGAGATTAAACCTGGCAGGGAGACCACCATTGAAATCAATAAAGACAAAATGGGTCTTGGCTTAAGCATCGTTGGAGGGAGTGACACACTTCTCGTAAGTCTAAATGCTTTGAGTTATTATTTCTCATTTCATTATTCCGATAATTTTGTGACGGTTTTTGTCATAATTATGTAGGGTTCCATAATAATTCACGAAGTGTACGCCGACGGTGCGGCAGCAAAGGACGGTCGTCTTCGGCCTGGAGACCAGTTGTTGTCGGTGAACAATGAGGATTTCCAGAATATCACACACACGAAAGCCTTAGCTGCCTTACGAAAAACCCCGAGCAAAGTGAAAATGGTCGTTTACCGCGACGACGCCATCGTGAAGGAAGATGACATGTACGACATTCAAGATGTCGAGCTCGTCAAAAAGTCGGGGAAAGGCTTGGGCCTTTCCATTGTCGGACGGAAGAATGGTACGGGAGTTTTCATCTCTGATGTCGTCCCAGGAGGAATCGCCGAGCTTCATGGTGGCTTAATGAAAGGGGACATGATCATTTCCGTTAATGGACACGATTTAAAAAGTGCAAGCCAGGTTAGCATTTTTTAATGTTTGGCTACATGTGAAATTATAATACAGCCTCCAGCATTGAATAATTCAGAATAATCTTTCTAAAATAGGAAGAGGCAGCTGCAGTTTTGAAGACAGTGATTGGTCCCATCAGAATGAGAATTGCGCGATTGAAAGCTGCATCCAGCAGGAAGTCGGCGGCAACCACGCCAGTCACGGTTCCTGCTACACCCACGTCAGACACGAAGTGAGTTATTGCGAAAAATAATCGAGTATTTGTGTAGACTTCAATATTTGCTCCGATAATTAATATGTTAATAATTAACTCTATCATGCTCTTCACTTTTCTTGCTTACCTTATGAAAGATGATTGAAGGTAATTTTCACTTGGAAAGATGCTCTGCACAATGACAAATGCAAATTAATCATGAGCTATCTGTGATTTCAGCGAGGAGTTGGAGATGGAGATGGAACTTGAGGAGACCGTAGCTGACGACATTGATTATGTTGATACAAGTAGCATTAATATTCCTGCACGTCTCACCGCTAGTCCGTCACAAGTTAGGCACGTAGTTTTAGAAAGAGGTCCAGACGGTTTGGGATTTTCAATTGTCGGAGGACACGGTAAGGCTAAACAAGGGTTTTGAAGTTAATCTCTCAAAATTCAAGTTTCAGAATAATAATGTGTGTTTGTGCTGCAGGCTCTCCTCATGGGAATCTTCCAATTTACGTCAAAACCGTGTTTGAAAAGGGTGCCGCAGTTACCAGTGGGCTAAAGCGTGGGGATCAGATAGTCGCAGTTAATGCCATTCCATGTGAGGGCCTCACTCATCAAGAAGCCGTAGCACTTTTAAAGAGTGTCAAGGGATCTGTCAACGTAACTATTCTATCCTAAACAATCTCAACTAATCCATTCAAATATAGCGTAATAGACAACCATATAAATTATTGTGATTATTTATTCTCAACTACGTAACTATTATGAAAACTGCATGGCAGATGATATGTTATAATCAAACTGCGTTACTACACGTGTTTAATAAAACTTTCGAGAAATAATTCTTTCAGCTCAGTTTGAATTTTTACAGGGGTGTTGCATGAAAAAATCAAGCTGCAGCGATGAAAATGGTTTTCCTCCAAATTGCACTCAAATTTTTACACTCGCTGTTTTCTACCACTGCTGGCAATTACCTGACAAATTATGAAGAAATTTGTAATGCATTTGACACTCGCGAGTGTTCATAAAAGAGAAATGTGTATAATATTTTAACATAGAATTTCAACCTCCAGCAGAGAATTTTCTGCGACGTGGCTTCACATGGAACATAATGACCTACATTATTTCCGCAGGATGCACTAGTTAATGTGTAATTATGCTAA
>JAHZMW010002897.1:0-12926 GCA_027743745.1 Alloscopus bannaensis
TACCTACGCCTGGTTCTTACTTGTTAGGATATCCCGCCACCTGTCAGGAACTGGGAGAACCCTGTCGGGGATTTTGTACATTCTGTATTCTAATAGCACTCTTACCAGTCTCATTCTATATCGTGGCTATGGTAGGTGAGCAGTTGCAAGTTTGCTCGCAAGATTTCGCTTTTCTCAAAACGCGTCTGTTGTTTGCATTGTTGCTTTTTTGTTGCGTGTATGAAAAAGAAAAAGGAAAAATGCTTTCACTTTGTTTGCGTTTTTGAAGAAAATTTGTCCATTTGAAAGCGTTTGATTTTGAAGTGCTCAAAAACTTTTAATCCTCAAATCTGAGTTGTCGCAAAGTATTTCTTTAAGATTATTGAGTGACGACGGGCAGTATTTAGAAATAGTAATAACAATATTTCAAGGCAATTTTATCAGCTTTTAGAAGGTTTTAGTGAATCAACAAGAGTGACAAGTCGAAACTTATCATTATCATCAGAAAACAAATTATGTCGCCTCTTCTCGTCACTCGTTGGGTGTTTGTCGTAAGGTAAGACAGTTGTTTTGTTTTTCTCTTGAAAATATTTAGAATCTAACTGTCATTCTCTCGGAATAATCATTCGTGCTTGTAAACTGGCGAATACGTCAAAACAAACATAAAACATGGGCTTTTTCTCCGGTTTATCGCAAGAGTTGACTGCAAGATATGAGGCAGCCTTCTAAAACCGGCTTTGACAAGACGCATATAATAATATTTTGTTTTTCCAAGTTTCTCATTGGCAAATGATATTATTATGCAAAATTGGGGATATAAAGTATGTGCATTTTGTATGTTAAAGATTCGTAAAAAAAACTCCAAAGACTATTGAATTGAGATTGGTTTACGTTGATTTGCATACAACTAAAAATCCATCCTCAAGCCTGTTGCTAAATGTATTTACTCCCAATATTTTTCTATTCCTCCCCTAAAAATACACACTAAAACGGAATGAGTTCGCAAATCCTAACCTGCTTTCAACAATATTCTACATGCTTTTTATAGTTGCATCGGTTTTATGTATTTGTAACTTCAGCTAATTTTTCTTTCATCTCATGGTCTTATTATTCATGATGACGAGAGAAGAGTGAGTCCGCAAGTCGCTTTTCTGTTTCTCCAAAGCTTCATCGAGAAGTACGCAGTGTTGCTAAACGAAATGAATTAATGCGAAGAAAAGCAAGACAAACTCAACCAAGTTTGTATGGTTTACGATAAGAACAACAAATTAATATAGCCATGATGATATAGTGTGAAACCTTTATGCGATTAGTTTGGAAGGGTTGAAAGGACACCACTCAATTCTCTCACTGTGTATATTATTAAGCTGTTTTGTATCGTTCCAAAGAGCGAGGCAGCTATTCAACCACTTGATATGCGTAGTTACGTTTAAGTGATTATGTATACGGAGTATATATTTATTTGAGTAGAATCAAGTGAACCAACCATGTGGTGTTCGGTTTTTTTGGTGCTATGGTATGACGAGCTCACGACACCATGTATAATGGAACAACAAGTTCTTCAATGTTTGCCGTGATGGTGGTGGTGGTGTGTTTCTTCTTGCATGACTGGTCGCTGCAACGACCATTCGGAGTTTAATTTGTTTCTCTTTACTTTGTGCTGTCGTGTGAGGACGAGTGAGTAAAAGAGCAATGGCAAATATAAGAAAATCCAACAAGAAGTTGGAGTATTTTTGGTTATAATATTGTGTATATATATAGGTAATAGTATTATATCATGCCTTCATCATTAACTCATCGTCATTGAGTACAAGAGATGGGGAACCCCTTTTCTCTCTCTCGCATTACATTAGTTGTATACACATGGAAGCATGCACCTTTTTATAAGAATGTATTGACGGAAATAATGTGTACACGTATGGGTGTTCGTGGTATGCGAGAAGCTAAAATAACAAGTCATTTCACTATAGTCGCCTTGTTGAATTCCATTACTCACACAGGCGAAATAAAGTTTTGCGGTCTTGTCTCTCGTTCTGATCTCTCTCCTGTGTCGGGTGTATGAGTAAGCGAAACTTTTAAATATGTGATGCGATGCGGTGAGTTGGAGTATTTTTCGTTGAGTGGTGTGCACAAGTTTTGTCCTATGCTCCCTTGTCTTCAACTCTTGTTGGGTCAGAGCGAGGACGTGAATATTAGAGAGAAACTTGTGCTGAATGAGGTATAGTTGAGGATGGAATTTCACAACTTGCAACAGGGAAGAAACTAAGGATATACAAATTAGTGGTAGAGAAAAGCATATATTCCCGGTGAAATACAACTCAATAGGTATGCATTTTGGATTAGGTTATCTTTTGCATATCTGCACGTCATTGTGATCTCTGTCGAGAATACTCTAGTTTTGTTTGTCTCACTCACTACCGGCCAAATGCAATGGGCGGAAAGTTGAGAATAAAGTAAAATCAAGTGGATTACTACTTTTTGTTACGAGTTACCGATGATGCACTTATGAATATTCTTATGAAGCATGCATATAATGATATGACTGCCGGTTTACAAAATGTTGCAACAAAATAACCTACGGAAGTATATGAATTTATGAATGTGTATTTGAAATATTAGAATGACCATAAAAGTCATTTCTTTGATGCTGGGATCAGAGCTTTTCCGAGAATTTCTATTTTAGACAATGAAAAGTAAGCGTAGGGTTGCTTCCTGTGCATGTTTGACTTTTCTCTTTGCATTTAATATCGTGAAATTATAGGAAAATAAAATACATTATGGTAAACTTGCATAATAATATGTGGGAGAGGGAAAAAGTATCCACTTTTCCTCTAAATGTGTTGCATGCAGTGAGAAGGAGTAAGAGAGAAAATTCAAGGCAGAATTTCGCAACGCTTACAACTATTCAGATAGAGTGTAGACGTGAGAGAGGTTTTCTCTCAGCCACGAGAACCGCGCTTTGTTCCGTTGATTTTGTGCAGAAATGTATACTATAGGTAGCTACGCGTGTGATTGTACAGAATGAGAACAGTGGAGGCTCTATGAATAATAAGAAAAGGCAAGGAAGAAAAAAGGTTTTGTTGACTTTTAGAAGAAAATGCATGCAATATAAAACATATACTTTTCCGTGTGTTCGTTTCACAAAATTGAACGGACTCTGTAAGGTCGCCGGTCTCGGACGGAAGGCGAACGGTTAGGGTAAATGCAGAAAAGCATATAAGTTTCAGTAGGTAAATACGGCAATAAAATACACACCAGTAGAGTGAGAGGAAAAGCCTTAGTTTAGACCTCTATTGCGTATGTTTCTTCTCACACTGCACACAGTCAACCTTTGTTGAGTAAGCGACCACTGCACTGGGAGAAGGTTTGGGTTCCACGGAAGAAAACAGAGAGTGAGTAATAAATGGGAAAGGAAACCCTTGTAGAGAAACCGAATAACAGAGCCAGAGAGAGAATCGAGTCAACTATGCATTTGGTTTGGGGCTATCCCTCATTCCTTTTTCCTTGTTTCATCCTTTCTAACATCGGTTCAAGTAATCCAGAGAGTCGCTTTTATATTATTCTACATCGTACCCAAAGGCACATGTATACGCTTTACAATTCTTTCAGTGAGTTCTCATGGGAAGATTCTCATCTGACACTTGAAGAAAAATACTTGGGCTAACCTACAGAGGAATTAGAGAGGAAGTTGTATTTGTGGTTGTAGAATATGTAGAGAGCTCCACATATGTACTTAAGATAGGTAGATTATCTTGTGCTTAAACTCCTTTTCGAAGACGGAGTGAAGCGTATAGGTATGGAACTTTTTTATTTACAGAAAATTTTGATAATATTTCCACTCTATTTGTAATTTATGTAGTTTATTTCGAAGGTTCATATTATCTTCTGTCGATAAGAGTCAATAACTATTGGTTCCTTATTAAGTGAACATTTTTAAATTTTCTATATTATAACATTTACTCAAATCCAGAAAGTCCACCAGAGGACACACTTTCTTTTATGTCTCCTCAACTTAAACAAATGTCTGCGGATACGTGAGAGCTCTCCGTCTTACAAAAAACATATTATCCTTGTATAGTACGGAAGAGAGAAAATGTATGGAGATAGGTTAAGAATGAGAGCTATATGCGGATGTATTGTGTATCCGATCGGTTTTGTGTGTTCTGGCATAAAATTCAAGTGCGTGCTTCAGTTCAATCTCTTAAAGGGTTTGTCATAGTCATCACGATGAGGGCTTGTGTGAATTTCGACTGAAATTGTATTTGCTCAAAGGCGTCGTCCCTGGAATTTTTGATGTCCTTAACATACATAATACTCAAACAGCAATAAAGCAACAGTTTTTTTGTAGTAGATTTGTCTCCAGATGTATTGATTTTTAATAGGATTGATATCAGTAAAAAGATTTTATAATAACATATCGCNCTCCAGATGTATTGATTTTTAATAGGATTGATATCAGTAAAAAGATTTTATAATAACATATCGCCTACATTTCTTCCTGATACAAAACCTGTATAATTTGTTTGGATTCTGTGGTTTTCTTGAAAGGTTATTTTGGCAGTAGACTTGGTGTTATATGCTCGTGTTGTCATCATGGATTCACGTATACATTTCATTCCACGGTTCTGCCTTAATGTAAATGCAACATATGTAACTCTCCTCTCAGCATATTTTTCTTTCACTCTATTTATCAGCGGTGCAACTATTGAAACCTGGTTTAAACCTGCTCGCTTAGACTAAAAAGGCCTGCAACAGATACAAAAGTATAAATGTATAGAGTCTGAAAGAGTTTAAGGTATCGTGGTGGCATTGTAAGTAAATACTTAAGACCACTGAAAGACAAAGAGGCTTGTAAGAAAAATGAAGTCAAAGCCGGCGACAAGCAGACGGGTCCGTGACTTAAAGGATTGCTATAAATATATATTAAGTTGAAGTTTGGGTAACAACGTTACTCTGAAAAAAAAACAGCTTAGTTTACTTTTTATTACATTTTCACATGTACTAACGTAAAAATGTTGCTTTCGTAGAAAACAAATGGGTTCACTTAAATCAAATAGGAGTAGTTGCATGTGATGTGACGAGAGGTTGAAAATGCGTTAGGTTTTGGTGTATTGTTTTGTTTAGCGTGTTTGAGTCTGACATATTCAGGATGTTAATAAAGAAACACTAATGTTTTTGGCAAGGAAAATGTTGAGGAACTTTTTCCGGTGGTAGCTGTGAAAACTGCGCGTTTTATGAGCATAATGGCCTGCATACACCATACCACCCTGAATGTGTTTGCTTCGCAGCGCAATACTCTTTCACTTCCTCATACTCAGGTGGTTGGTGGTTCTCCTATCGATATAATGATTATCGCATTACGCATGGGTGAATCATCTAGAAAGTGTCACAGGCATGAACACCTCTTTTCTCTACTTTCATCGCTACACCCAAATCATTTGCGGTTGAGTGTGAGTATGCTTATTATTTCATTAAAATTTAAGACTGCATTCCGATATCAAAGTGAGTGTAGCTCACCACGCAAAAACAGTGAAACGCAACGTGGTATTTATCTATAAATTACATCTTGTGTTTTCAAATTCTCAAACTATACCATATAAAATATTTCTTCGGGTAGAAAATGTATGGTGCGTACTTTTTTCTAGCTAAATCATAAAAAAAGATGGACATTTCCTCTCCCACTTTTTAATGGAGTCATTCATAAAGAAGATTATCTTTGCAGCATTACTTGATGTTCTCTCTAGTCAATCTGTTTGATGTAGTATGCAACAAGCCACTCTCGATTCGCATAGTAGCTTTGTATTGTTGTTGCATAATGCCGTGTTGGCAGCATTAAAGCCGTAGCTGATTGTAGCGTGATGTAATGTGTATTGAAACCTTTCTGTATGCTCTGGTTGTAAGAATATTTTCACTGGCTCAGAAACGACTGCTTCGTTGTGGGAACAGAAGGAAGTGCTAAATACTAAAAATCTATTACGAATGCGAATGGTTGTCTGTTTGCTTTTTTCGTTTGCTGCATGCTTCTGCTCTTGAACCTAAACACGACGCGAAAATCCATTTACCTTATGGATGCTTAAATATAAAAGCTCTTCTATGACGCGTCATGGGCATGTAATGAATCAAACATTTTTTGCAATGTCCTCCACGGTTTTCTTTTGAGACTTTAATAGAGTATTATCTTGCCTTTGGTGTGTATAGGTAAATCTACTAATACTCAAATAAGTTGAGGTAGATGTTGCATACTCTATGCGAATGAACCCAAAAGGCGAATCCTACGTCAGTTTCATCCTGTAGCTATATTGTGTTCGATCGAATGTATGAAATCGATGAAAGTACAGCATTTGAACTCGTCCGTCATGGCCCGCTTGTACTCAAGTAGGGAACGGTTTTCACATCAGCAGGCAGCAGACTAGAAGGTGTCTGGTGTCGAAAAGAGATTCCCCACATTTGCAGTTCTCAAATAAATGCGTGAGTGAATTACCTGTACTACCATATATCATCAGGCGCAATACGCCACATGAGTGTTGGATGTAGTTGTAGGTTGCAAAGCGATAAATTCAAAAGAAACTCATCTACATTGTGTTTATGTATTTGACGTCTGTGAGTTATGTTCGCTATATTGTACTTCACGCGTGCATTGCGTTTTCAGTTGTGTAATCACACGGGAAAGGCTGAATCCGGCATCGAATGTGATTTACAAATACTCTTTCAAACACATTCCAACACAATGTCGGTATTTGCACCAGTCACTCATTCAACATGGTATTTCAATGAACATTAATGTGAAATTAAGGTAAGTACAATATGCATATGCACCTGTTAAGAATCAAACGGCAGACGGGTCAACGGATGAATGACTTTTTTTCTCGGCATTGATATATTTTAACACAAAACTGCACGTTTAATTCTTATAATGTTCCTTTCATTGATATTCAAGCGAGGGCACGCATGTAAAGATGGATTCGTTGATATTAAAATGGTCGCAATTAAACCTCGTTCTTCCAAGCAGGTTACACTTTTTATCGGATTGTAGTAACATGTCTGAATACTCGAGTTTCTCCATCCGCTTCATATGAGCAAAAGGGTCGTTTTCCTGCAACCGTATGGCTGAAACAAACACCACAATCCATTCCATGGACATACATATAAATAAGAAAAAGGAATTGCGATAACGTCCTCTCGGGCATATCCCTAAAAGAGAATGAGTGAGCAATGAAAGGAATGAAAAACTCTATGTGTATAAGCATTTACAAAACTTTTCGAGAAAGGAAGAAGAAATAAGTAAGAAAATGTGAGAGACGTTATTTTGAACGAGGGGTTGCCCCAAAACCGACTACTCCTTGCAAAGTCTAGTGGTGAGTCTCGCGTTTTTTTACTGCATTCATGCTGACGCTGCTCAAAAAACCTTTTCTCTCTATACATCCAAAAACGTGAACGATGCATGGCAAAAGGATATAGGATGACATGGCATGCAACCTTTAAAAGCACTTAAGTTTTCTATATACATACATACATACATGCAGCGTGTAAACGTACGCTACATTTTGTTACGTAGTTTGCCAGCAGTGAGTAAGGCTTGTCAGAGGAGTAGAAAAAATGTACACAGAAAAAAAGAGAGACCCGAGGAACCACCACCAGAAAAAAAAGAACCTGCTGCTGTTGCTACCACCATATCTTCTTCTGATGGTGTGTGAGCACTGACTGACTGAATTTTCTCTAATAAGAGATATACACATAGCCACACACGGACTCGAAAAAGAGTAAAAACTGCATGTTTCTTCTCTCTCCCTTTCTCTCCGTTTCTGAGTCAGTGCATACATAGTAGAAAAAATAACATAGTTTAAGTAGGTAATGTATATTGTGGCTGTGTAAAAGAGGCAAACCCAGTGTGTGAGCAATTCACTGTTTGAGATAAAGGGAGTATTGGAGATATGGAGAAGAAGCATGTGAGCATGTGTACGTATTTCTCTTGTGTGAGTGTGCAAGCTTTATGAATGTATTATACAGGGTAGGTTTTAGGTAGTGTGTTGTGAGTGAGTTGAGTTTGTGTGTGTGTACTCTGTGTCGATGATGTTGATGTCATGATAGTGTGCAACTGCTTCTTGCTTCCACTTACTTATTACTTGTGTAGCTGTGCTGGTGTAATGTTGCGGCTGCTGCTCGCCTCACTTTTCATCGTCTCCTCGTTCATGGAGTCGGCATCAGCCTATCCAAGAGAAAACCGTTTCCAAACTCGTATATATACAATCTGAGTGTAAACGTCATAGGCAAAAGCAAACATCACATACTTTTATTTTTACTTTAGTAAATAACACACATGCACACAGGGTTGCATGTTAGTGAACAGATTTCCTCGGCCAATTCTTGACTGCTTGAGACAGTGTGTGTTTTGTGGAAAACAGTAACAAAGGATAGAGTATATGGTATGTGAAAAAGTGATAGTGGCAAGACGTCAAGCTCCAATGCTATCATCACTTCATTAGCGCTAAATGAACTACAAGAAAAAATAATAAACATGGTCCACGCTCCAGAGATGAGAGAATGTCAGGTAGAAGTCACGGGAGAAAGGAAAAGTGCGCTCAGTTGAAGGACGGCGAATTTCTCCAGAGTGAGAGAGTCCATTACAGGGAACGTTCTGTGGGTTTCGTGAACCCACCTGCACAAGCCTGCGGAACAAGTTTTGTGTCATTATTGTTTGTGTCTTATTTGAACTTACTCAACGAAGGATCCAAATTGACGGGGATCAAAAAATATCAAACCAAGTTTCATCATTTATTGTGTAAGACATGAAAAGAAGCATGGGTACAAGGGATTTTCCTATTCCTGGAATTGACGATTGCACCACAGAGATCCCGTTGTATCGGCTGCTCAGTGAAACGAGCGCATTCAGCGAACTTCAAGATAACATGCTTCACTCAACTTTCTTCATGAATAATAATGGCATTCGCCAGATGAGTGAGCACAAGGGCTATGAGACGAACGACAAGTGTACGGTCTTTTTTCGATTGTATGTTCCACCACCTTCCTCAGCAGCTTATTCCTAGCTTTCTCCGGTATCTCTTTAGGAACACACTTCCTACTTTTCATATATACTCCCCTAGCGAAAGCAGACAGCCCTTCTGTGAACACTTTGCCGATCCTCAATATGAACTCAGGTACTGGATCGTTGAGTAAATTCAGACGTGTGTGTGATATTCATCCTGCACTCGAAGAAAAGTGAAGAAACGTCAATAATATTATTCTCGTCAGACTTGGAACAGTTTGCGTGTTTCCCGTCTTTTGTTGACATTCATACACCCAGGCAGACAACTGAGAGACAGTTCGCGTTTACGAACTTTAATAGCACACTTGGCAGAACTAGTAAGCGTTGTGTGTGGTTTTTATACCTCGAGAGTGTGGAGTTGTAGAGTATTTCGTATTTGTGAGCGTGTACCCATGCCACATTTGATTGAGTTGGTTGGGATATTTGTGGTGTCCAATTCATGGCTTCCACGAAATGTGAGCCAAGTCGGTGTACATGAAAGTATGCAATCATTCTGGAAGCGAATGCAACAATAAAGATGTGTTGATTATGGGAAGCCACGGGAGTCTGTAATTAGACTTGTTGTCTAAACCTACTCTCATGAACTCTTGTTATTTGCGTAATCGTTTATGCAGGCAAACTTACGTTGGTTTAAAGTTTGTTTTCATTGTTTCAACAAAGAAACTATGTGATGTTGTGTGTTAGGCTAGGAATTTATTTTCTGCAAGATGAATGAATATGGATTGAAACGCTGTAATTGTGTTTTGGTGGAGTCATTTCGTAATAGGTATGTCTTATGTAAATACCTTTATAATTCCTTGGGATATCATCAGCACATTGAATGGGATCAAAAGTAAAAGTTGATTAACTCAGCGTGACAACTGGATTATAAAGATGGATGTGTAATAGGGTACATTGTAGGAGAGAGAACTCATAGTAGAAAACGTTTTTTCAAAAGTGTTTTTCATTTAATTGTGGTATCATCCAGGAGTCCAACCATGAGAAGACGAACAAGGTCACCGAAAGGTATGCTGAAAAGACAATCTTTGATAATTACAATTCCAGAATTAATGCTATGCAGTAAACGCGTTCCAGCATTATTTGCCAAAATCATTATAAAACACATTTGAGTGTCTTATCAAATGCAAATGAATGCAGAAACACATGGCGCAAGGAAAAACCACAAAATGGTTGGCACAATAGATCAATTCCAAAGTATTTAGCAATGCGACAATGTATGCAAAACACTAAACATCAACACAAATTGATGTGTGGTCCACATTCGAAAGGCGAGAGAGACATCATTAGTGTTTCCCATTTTGTGCATGAAATGTGCACAATCCCCTCTTGCTCATGAAATATGCACAAAGGGATTTAGCTTTATGTGTAGGTAGAAAAGTGCAATTGACGATAATGTGAATGTGAGTCATCACATCACGGCACCACCATGCAATCCCACATATCCTATCATTACTGTTTTCTGCTTTACTCTCATATAGTAGTATGCATACGTCACCAGAAAAAACTCGTCTGCTTTCAGAAGGACAAAAAGGAAAAGGCAAAATACTAAAGAACAACGCTTCTAGAGAATATTATACACAATATTTCGATGCTGATGACTGCACTCCACACGTAGTCTTTAATTTGTTTGGGTTTTGGGCCCTATAAGTCAGCGCAAAGGAGTGAGACATGAGAATCATTTGATAGAGTCGCCATCGCCAAGGCGTATCATGTGGTTGCTCTTTCTGACGCTATCGCATGTGTTACGACTACCCTTTTTCCTTATTACACTGCCACATATATAGCACAACACAACGAACTCAAGTCGTCCTTTACTACGATATATTTACTACAATCGTCCGCCGCTATGAATACATCTTTATTATCATATTTAATCTGAAAGTGCCCTGTTTATGACGTGGTAGCTTTTTAGTCTAGATTGACTTGACACAGAAGTCAGAAGCCCTTTGCTAAACTACGAGGAAAACCGGCGTGCGTTCTATTAGTAAAGTATTCAAACAGACTAATAACACGTTTTCTGCATGTTAGATACTCTTGTCAGACTCGCGCAGAAATTCGTGTGTCCTCTGTCCACACATACACCTTTTTGGCATGTTTATTGAGGTAATTTATTTCACCATCTCAAAATACGCGAAGCATGTGAGCCTCTCTAAGTGAATATTATTGAACTTATCAGATATCATGGTGCATGCACACATCCGAGAGTTAAGGATGACGACTCAAGTATGAAAGGGTGCTGACGGTGCTGTACCGTTCTACAGTGGTGCGAATGGTATTTGAGCATATTGCATGTTCGTTCACCAGACGAGCTGACGGTTCCTCTCGTCATTTAATTTGAGAGAATCCCAATAACTTTGCCGCTTGAGCTGGCGTGCTCACGTCCTAGTCCTGTGTGGTTTCACTCACTCTCTCTGAAAAAGACACATGATCCTGAGTTTGATCTGGTTGTCTATCCGTTTCATTTGGCGAAGAATATGGGAGGCTGCTGATATTTGGTGTTCTTGAGAATTCTCTCTTCTCTTGACACACGCTGACTATGACAAGCTTGCTCATTTTATGTAGATCTGCATTTCAGCTTATGCGTCGATGTGTTCTGGCTCAAATGCATTGTTACACTTTTGTACTGAACAACACATCACTTGTTCATTCACTCAGAAAAAGTGTTTCTAATAATTTGACACCACAATGAGCATGGTGATAGATACACACATCAGTGTGGATGATATGATAAAATTGTGTGAGATTCGTTTTTGCTGCTACTGACCAGCGTGAAGTGAATGACAGTGCATAGTTTGGGTTGGTGCATGTGGGGTTGGTTAGTGTAAAAAAGAGTTTATTAGTGGCTCGCTGGTTTTTTTGTGCTTTTGCACAGAAAAGAGAATGATTTACACTTTAAGGATTCATAAAGAGTCCCAAGGTGTGTCAAGGATGCTTTTCCTTGCTTGTCAGTACCGTGTACACGCTTTACTACGCATATACTTATGCCGTACACTTATACAGAACATCTACCTCAGATAATGTTTACATTTTCATAATACGAATTTGTTAAAGGCTACTACTGTTGACTGTGTGCAAGATTTATGTATGAGTGAATGCGATGCAACTTTTGAAGATCATTGGACACGCATTCGTCAGCTCCCACGAAGTCCTGTGCACTCCTGAATGCCATACCAGAAGAATCCAATATTTGGGGGAAGCATCGAATGAGTTAATTCTGATAATGGGAAATCTATTTGTAGCACTTTTCTTAGGCATGTGATGGGCATGCCCAATCACAATGGACCAGTGTTTGGCTGTGATACATTTTCCCAAACCAACAACAGCTTAGAGAATTCGGAGCACTTCACTTTTATATAGAACCCTGATCGTGATGTGGTACAGTGTTTGACTGTATATGTACTCATGCTGACGGCTGTTTCTGACTGATCTGAAATAAATGACGTTGTTTACTCCTCGCTCTCCACTTTTCTTTAACTTCTAACTACTTTTCTTTTGCTTTTTCAAAAGAACACAGTAAAAAATCAATCGTTGTGTTGTTGAGAATTTGCTACATCAAAGAGAGTAGAGCAAACAAGGAGTTGTACATTTGCTCTCTTGGTCGTGTCACAGGAGTTCGCTTGAGCTTTAATATTTTTTCTCAAATCTGTCAGATGAAGCGAAGTGGTGATTGTAAGTCATGTTTGGTAGGTTGAGTTTCCATATATGCGTATAAAAAGAAAAGCACGCATTTGCTTCTGCATTCACTATAAAAGACTACGCGATGTGTGTGAGCAATGAATGAAAATTCGTGCGAAACTGTTTTCTTAATACGTTTCTTTTGTTCACTTCTCTGCAAAACGTTTTCTGAAAACATTCTACCATTTGTAGAACATCGGTGTGTTCTGCCCTGAATGGATTCATTTTT
>JAHZMW010002898.1:0-38845 GCA_027743745.1 Alloscopus bannaensis
CGAGCGATGTTGGCAAACTACCGGTTTTGATTTCAGGAGATGCACTTTAAATTATAGCTGCTACTACTTTTTGTATGACTGTGTGTATTTCATCAGACTGAAATTAAACCTGTCAAATTGAGATGTATTGAATGTCTGAAAATTATTGATTATTGTTGTGGTATCCCCGAAACATTCTCTGGGTATGCCGGAGATTAAACACTGGTCACATAAAAAGTGTGTATTTTTAGAAAAATGGGAGTACGGCTATTCCTGTATTTCTTATCAGCAATTCGTGACTCATACGTAGTCTTGTAATACAAGTATTTATGAATCAACCATAGCATTGTGGTAGTATCTGGAATACCTAACGGTAATAAGCTAAGAATAGCAAAAAGTTTTTTTTAGAGTGCCGAGATTTTAATCTCCTTGCTTTTCCAGCAAAAAGTTGATAATTTTGTCCCCACTTTCAAGGACTTACACAATTCACTCGATCATTTACGCAAGCTACAACTGGTCACTGGTGGAGCTTTGCTTTTTCCAACTTTCAGGCAAAGCAAGGAAATGTAACATGGTAATTCAACGTGACGCGATTTTCCACATTAGCAATAATAAATTCTGTGTGTCTAATACATATGTTTGATACATTACCTATTAGTTATGAGGTTGTAGTATAAGCATTAAGTGTTACATATTATGTCTACATACACTGATTTCGTCGTTGATTTGCACAATTCGGTCGAAAAGTTGTTTTTTCTTTTATTATCATGGCTAAAACCGTAAGCAATCAACTTTCTCATCTTTAACAATTGTTGTGAGATGAGCGCAATCACGTCTTAAGGTTTTTTTGTGTTGAACTAATTAAGTTGTTTTTGAGAATTCTCAATCGTGTGGTCATTCTTACTTCAAAATATGACTTGGGAAAACGTCTCAGTCTTGAGAGAATGTGATATGAACGCTGCATCACTGTCTGCATAAGATCGTCAAATCCAGATTCACTTTACTGTTCATCGTGAGTGCAACAGAGGTTTCACCTTGATGAATGGGGTATTTTAAAATACAAGCGATTAAAATCTCTCCCGTCAATACAAAGGGCAGAAGTAATAGGGGTTTCGATAGCAATCAACTTTCTCATCTTTAACAATTGTTGTGAGATGAGCGCAATCACGTCTTAAGGTTTTTTTGTGTTGAACTAATTAAGTTGTTTTTGAGAATTCTTAATCGTGTGGTAATTCTTACTTCAAAATATGACTTGGGAAAACGTCTCAGTCTTGAGAGAATGTGATATGAACGCTGGATCACTGTCTGCATAAGATCGTCAAATCCAAATTCACTTTACTGTTCATCGTTAATGCAACAGAGGTTTCACCTTGATGAATGGGGTATTTTAAAATACAAGCGATTAAAATCTCTCCCGTCAATACAAAGGGCAGAAGTAATAGGGGTTTCGATACTTTAGGGCGGATCTGTCCAATTGAAAATTTGATTCTACTCACTACACACCGATGACACAAGTATCCCTACATTTTGAGTATAGTAACCTGTTCTTTCCAGTTGTCCTTATTTCAAAGCACTGTTAGGTATTGATTGCCTTATATAAGTTATAAAAACGTGTTACACGTTACAAGCTATCTGATCGGTTTATATTCGTATATGGAAGTCTAGTATAAAGTTACACAACTCTCTGCTGGAGAGTCTCTGTGCAATAGAAAAGTGAAAGATGCATAAAATTTATATTCAATGACTTGACGTCTTCAGCCATCTCAACAAGCACACGTTTTGTTGTTCAGTATATTCCGATACACCTTATTTGAACGTATTGCATCTTATAATACACGCTACTGATATATATTTACATCATACTAAAGTTGTATCGTGTGTATATTGTTACACAACACAGCACAAAAAAAATTCTGGCCAACAAAAAATGATATTTTTTTCTCTCCGCTGGCAATGAGAATGGGACAAGGTTAAATGCACACCATCATTTCACGATCTGATCGAATAGAATGAGATTTTTTTTCAATCACAATTTTTTTCCTAAAGGTCTACCTTTACATTGAACACTTGGTGGTATCAGGTGTTTATATTGTGTGTTGGATGGATTGATCATCACAGATTTTCCACCGACTGAAGCAGAGAGTGAAAAAAGGATGAAAAAGGAGAGTGAGGATTTGATTTCACCTTCGTTTTGAATGCTTTTTCAAGAGTCACAAATGGACACTCATTATTCACAGATGAATAAAGTGCTTTACTAGTTAAGATGATTATTGATGACGGGAAAGGCAGTGGGTTTTCTAATATCGATGCGCGGTTTTCGTTTAATAAGTCTTACCCCTTCCTTTCAATACTTCAAAAACATTTATATTCTATTTTTATTTGAAATGTAATTATGGTTGAGTGAATTTTAATCTCACTATAAACTCTAATGTTCAAATTATGCTCATATTGCTAAGAGTTTAAACGTATAGATTCGTATCTTTCGAGCTTTAACTCACATACATTTGTGTAGGTATACATATTTTTATGTCTTCGCAAACTAACAAATCTGTAAGTTACAGAGGCCATCCAGTCTAGTTGTTTTAGCCATGATCACTTGTCAGTTGACAACTTTGTTTTTCGTGATTGTAGATTATGAGCTGTGTGAATGCACTGTTGTTGTGACTTTAAAGATGAAAGGTAATCTAATTTTTTCCTGTCTCACAAAAACCAAACAATTGCATATTACTATGCTCTCCTTGTGATGAATGCCAAAGAGCGGATGATTTTATAGCTTTTGGTGAGCATTCACGAGCAGTGAAATAAGCCATTTTATAGTTGTGAGACCTACGCAGCTATTGTCAATTGTAAAGAAACGTATGTACAACAGTGTACGTTTTTGGATTTACGAGACAACTTGTAACTTGAAGTATCGAAGTGAATACCAAGGTGTAGTAATGTTCAGACTGTGAACTTCAGAGGGAACTAGAATGAGTGATCTGACACTGTCAAGACAAATGGATTTAGGAATTACATTCTGAGAAAAAAATTCACAACAAAAAAATCATGTTTCGAGGGAGGTTGTATTTTTTATCGAGTGGGGATTCAGCATATTTTTTTTCCTTCCTTATCAAACTGCAAAATCTAGCCATTGTATACTAAACAAGCAAATGGAATAAAAAATATATTACCTGCGTACCTATACGTCTAGTTTGATGTGTGAGTTCACTGATGTAGCGTTTGCGTTGGATAAAAGCTAAGATAGAAGTATGGATGGAGGACGTACAAACGAAGAGTAAAACAAAAACTCTGAATTTGGCCTTGTCAGACAGGCTTTTTGTAGTTTTCAAGTTTTTGCATATACCAAAAAAAAGTGAGAGCGTCGTAGAAAATTTCTGTCATTTATTACCATTGCTAACTTATAAATTGAGAAAATGAGCACTACATCGCGTGTGCTGGTTTGGTGACTGGTGTACATGCACATTATTGTACAAAGTCTGCACAGTAGATTTAGCTGTTTTGTTTTATAAAAACTATGATGTGCAGAAGCACATTTTTGCAAGCAGACCTTTTGTTTTTGTATGAAGGGATTTAAATATCGTCCAACGAGCCCTTCCGGTAAAATATTTGACACACAAAAAACGTTATACCATATTCTTGAATGTTTACATTTATAAATTCTTTATGCTTAAATTGTAAAAAATACGGTTAAATTTTGTTAATGTATGTATATTAAATGTCACAACATAGAATAGCTTCAGCCACACATTGAAATTATCGACAATTTTTTTTGCTACTTTTCAGATACCCAGTGAAGCAGCAGTACTTTTTGTCTCTGCGTATAAAACCGGCTTTTTATAAACAACATTTTCTTCATGACTTCTTGTAAAGAAAAAAATCGTCTTTGTTGTCACTTCTGAACTGTGATGAATATTTACCTCCTTTCTTCATGTATTTCGTTCTAATTCAACAAGATAAACTCCTGGATAACAACTTACAGAAAACTCTCCAGACACTTTGGAATGTACGACAGCCAGTAAAGTTAATATCGTGTTCACGATTACGACTAATGCAATTAAAAACTTACAAGCAATCACCGTCATTACATTTTATAGCTAGTACATTCATTAAGTTTTTTATTTCGGATTTTTATTTCGGAGAAATATTTGCCATTGCACATTAAACGTGAGAGTGAATTAGAGAAAAAGTGCTTACGCAGTGGCAATATATTTTAATCGCGAGAAGAGCTGCTAGTTTCTTCAAAGCACACTATATATCATGTGCACTTCATGATAAAATGGAGAAAATTTCTGAGAAAGACAGCTCGTCCAATCGACGGAGTAGCAGGGATTCTCACTCGGAAGGGGATGCTGAAGACCGTGCAATTTCACTACACGTCAGTTCCGAGGACGAGAATCGAGCAGCCAAGCTGAAGAATATGAACAATGGTGAAAGCCCTCAAATCAGTCGACTTTATCAGCATAGACACTCATCCCCAGATATGCTCACAGTTGCCCACTGCTTTGCAGCAAAACGAGGACGTTCTGCGTCCAGATCTCCTGTACCTGTACCTGGTCATCGAAGGAATTCTGTTGGTTCAACAGAATCCTTAATAGCGAACAGCAATTGCAGTAAAAGCAATAACACAAATTTCCCCTCATCAGTTGGAGCCATCCCACTGACAAAGAACGTTGGGGTCAGTGTCAACTTTGGAAAAGGGAATGTGAAATCAAATTCTTCTTCCACAGCTGGAGCTCAACACATCCTTCCCACCAGTGGTCACCAACACACGTCAGGCTTGGAAACCACTGGATCGACCAACACCTCCAATCTTCATCATAATAATGGCAACGTTGCAGCGATAAATCTTGGACATGGTCACATTGGGACAATTGCGGGTCCTCCATCTGTCTCAATATCTTCGGGAGGTGGCCCCTCTTCTGCGTCTATTGGTGTCAACCACAACTCTTCATTGTCTGCGTCGCCTGCTGGGAATGCTCCCACGACCTGCGCTAATAAGGGTGTGCCTTCTTCACATAATCAGCAGCACCTTTCCATTCCGAGCCCACAAACAAATCACCTAAGAATGTCTCCTGGACTGTCCCCACATTCCCCAGGTCTTCCCATCAATTGTAAGTCCACTTTTTTTAGAAAGCACTTTTTTTCCTAATGATCTCTTATCTCATTCATAAAAAATACAATTCTTCAAACCTTTTATTCAATTTACCCATCTATCTTGAGTGTACACTCCAGGTTGGTAATGCTGGTTAGCAAATACACTTTACAAAGAGTGGACATTTTTTGTGATGCGTTGTGAAAACATTATCCTCTATCCAGCGCAGTCTTAGGTCGAGAGGTTGAGACTTTACAGAATATGCCTAAACTCTCTCAAGTATCCTTTGTGTGGGGAAACGATTCCCAGCATTTTTTGTTGGTTTTTATTATTAAAAAACAACCAACAACCCGACAAAAAATTGGAATGAATTCCTAGTAAAGAAAAAAATGAGATGTAGATAATATCTTCCCGTATACATGCTACACACTCGTACTTTAAAAGAACTTTACGTAATTTTCGTCCTTCATTCTTTCAACAATGTGAGCGGCTCGTCATATACACGAAGGAGCCCAGTTTCTCACTGAATTACCAAGATTATCACGGCACGATACATCACCTTAAATTAAAACAAGTCTTGAGACTCACAAAAAGTCAAGTACGTGCAAGCAGCCAATGTTACTTGAAACGATGCATGGAATGAGCTGTAAAATGCTGCGTAGGAAAAAAATGGGCAAGGAAGGAATTTTATTATTTTTATTGCCTCCTCAACCCCCACTATACGACATGCACAAAAGTATATCTATTTAAGAGTTTGGAGAAAGAGCAGCATCGTTTTATAAGGTGCAGAAGCTCGTTTCATTAGGAAGGAAAGGAAACAAGGCGGCATGTCGTTTTCCTAACTTCCATCTCACATTCCCTGTAAGTTACTAACGTTGGATCCACACATCTTTTTTATGAGATGAGCTGATGATGAGCTTCGTTTGCTGCACTGGAAGGTCTTCGTTGAGGAGATATTTTTTACTCAAATTGTTTTGCCCTTTTATGGTTCTCATTGGTGATAAATTACGGCTTCTTTATTAAGGCAAACATATTCAGCCATAATGTTCTGTGGTGCTGCCACGTTTTCACTGGCTCGGTGGAGAAGTAGGTACAAACTAACTGCTCATTGTCCCATCTTCGGTTGTATCACGGTGCACTTTTATGCTCCTCTTTAGCCCAAAACCGGCAACACCATCAACAGTGTCGGAGTACAAAATGTATTTAAAACGTACTTAACCCCGGTCATACATGGACATGTGTAATTATCATTAGTTTCATCACAGTCATCATATTGCACGTTTCGAGTAAAACAAAACCAGCGCTCAATGATCCCTATCAACATTGTTTTATGGAGGGATTGTAATACAACCATGATTTTCATGAAATACTGACCACGACCCGGTTAGAAACATTAACCTACACTGCTGGTTCAGTGCGATTGTTTATTGGTGCAGAGGTTAACACCTTTATACACAACCGTCAAAATGATTGTTATTGTTAGAAAAAACTGGAATACCTGTCATAAAGAAATTGAAAGATCTGATGAGCCACCGCTCTGGAAAAAACAATTGCATTTAACGATCTTGAGACTTGTTACAAAACGTACGCGTAAGAAACAATTCTGTGAAACAGGAATTTTACGGTTTACAACGGGCAATGTAAATTCGTAAATGTTGGTTGATGCATTTATGTTTTCGAACAAAGGACAAAACATGGCGCAACTTTAGCATTACAAAGTGTCAGCAAACAAACTGTGTAATAACTTCTCTTCCGAAGTTAAGTTAAGACTATGCAAAGCTGAAGGAAAGGTTGAGATGGTAAGTTATCCATTATTATCAGACACTTGTTGGGAAAGCTAACAAGTGTTGATCTCATATAAGCGACATATAATGACCAAGAAAGTCAAATTGCATGTGTCTGACACTAGATCAAAATGAGTTGGCTTAGTCATCCGGTTATCAGTTGTGGATAACAAACATTTCCCAACCAACCAGGTCATATTTATAGGCAGTTTTGGTTTATTTATTACCACCCACGTCATTCGCAAACTTTATGTAATGTAGCCAGATTATAGTAAAACGCAGTTCAAGGATATATTTATTTTGGAAATGGTCAGAGCAGGAAAAAAGTGGGAATTAGTCAAAAGTTATAAAATAGGCTCCTTATCATTTTTTTCTTGACGAAATAAAATGATAAAATGTTTTCGTCTACCACCCCCGTCCATGCGTAATGATATTGTACTCTTCTAAATAACGATCATCACGATTATGCATACTTGTGTCATTATTACAAACTTTTTTTGTTGGCGGTGCATCATCGTGATGGTCCTTACAGTAAAATTGAAAGCACGATAAGTAATGTTTTTATGGGCTTTTCTTTAACCAGATGGGTTACCAGAAACATTACAAGGACCAACTGGAGCTAGTACAAATGGTAATTCATCTTCATCCTCGTCACGAAATGGTACCTCAAATAACAACTGTACCGGTGGTGGTGGTGGGATCCGTACAAAACCTCCTTCACCTTCCCCAACATGCGCTGGAAGTAAAGGGAAATGTGCATCGCCATCCGATGGTGGTCTGTTGACCCCAGGGTCAGCCACCACTAATTCCAAGGGTGAAACACAACCGAGCTCAACCAAAGCCAGCGGCACCACTGGAAGTAGTAATACTAACAGCGCAAACAGGATTGTCAGCCAAAACGTGAATGGAACATGTAAGCACAACAATTTTTGTTCTCGAGTCTTGTTTATCATTCAAACCTTTTATTTATGCTCATGCTATTCCCTTCCTTTAGTAACCCATAAAACACACGGTTGCAAAATTATGACTGTGATACAAACACACATGCATACCATACAAACTCACCATGAGATTCATGTTGTCTCCATCGCCCTCTCCGACTCATTTCTGGATGTAAAAATATAAATGCAACCTGTCATCTTCCATTTTTGAGAGAAATATTCATACGCCAGGAGCCGAGAGAGTGTAGTAACGATGGTACAGAGAATGATGCTGCGACAGGGAGTAAAGTTTTTCTATTTTAGACGGAAAAATCCTTACATGAGAGGTACATATGTAAGTTGTAGGAAAAAAATTACTTGCGTGTGTCCTGTCCTCATGTATTTTTATTTCTCAGGAGGAGACGAAAGATGCATTTTCCCGTGAAATATTTTCGAAGTAAGTGAATTTGAAAAGTGTCGGATTTCTTATTTTCTTCGGGGTGTGCTACCCCTCGCTCCCGAGATGGAGAAACTTTTCAAATAGCATTTTCATACGATATGCAGCCCTGTTTTGAGTACATATTTTAAGTAACTCACGATGCGAGTGTAGTCAAAAAAGCTGGGTGTTTCTAGAGGAAATCGGTTTATGGAGGTGCTCTATCTGGATGAGGGGTAACAGAGGCAAGCCGACGAGAGATGGAAAACATGGGACTAACATGTATCTTGATTTTTTGTGATGTAAGGATTTTCCCCCATTTCCTTGCTATTTTGCACTGGACAGGTTCATTTCTCGGAGATTTTTCTTGTCTTCCCAACATTGGAGATGGGTTTGGTGAAGAATGATTGTGGGAGCAGATTGAAAAATGATTTTCATGAAAATTTCAAACAGTTTATTTAGGAGCAAATGGAAAGGTGAATTCATGGGGAGGGGGTAAATAAGGCCATCATGTTTTATGTAGTAGGTTCCCAACAATTCAAACTTCAGTTCCTAATGTACAATAGTAAATTATCGGAATTTTTCATAGCAGAAAGCAAACGGAAAGGCACAGAAACCCCCAACCAATTCAAAGCATGTGTACAGATGTGTGTAGATGTGTGTAAATGTTTTTTGCGAAGGTAAAGCTGTAAAAACATGTATTTTCTTTTTTTCTTGCCAATCTGCACCTTGCATCACCTATTGACATGTGCACGTGCGTAGAGATATATCTTTTTTTTATAATATTTAATTTGATTCTTTGAGGGCCATGTAAATTGAAGAAAAAATTGAGATTAGTTTCAAATTCAATTTCCTTTTCTTCTCACATAAAAGTTTAATCATCGTAAAATACTCATGAATATTTATGAAGTTATGAGTCTTTCATGTCTTCCAATGCTTCCAATAGACGGAAGGTGTGAAGATAATCAATATTGCTGCTTGCAAAATTGTGCTGCAATAACTGAAAGCAATTTTTCGACCGGCAGGGTGCTGGCTGTAATCCCGAAACCTCAATCCGCAAACTACGCCTACCTCCAAATGCTATACAAAACGATCCAGATTTTGTAAATATTCATCCGTCGTTATCACCTATTGTTTTAGGGAACTTTGCTTAGAGCTATATAAACGAGCAATTCCCACATTGTACGCATTCTGTAACTCCTTAATTTGTTACATGCTGAATATTGCACTTCCACAACAAATCTTCAAATTCACTTACATGAATCTAGTCTTCTTAATTTCTATGCGATAATTATGCTTATTCGCTATATAAAAAAGGTCATGTACAACGATGCGTTTGATATCAAGATAAAGGTGTCAAAGATCTCTTTGCTGACGCACGAAGCACTGAAGAAAAACAAGCCGCGCCATATAAAATAGGGAATCACTCAATAAGAGTCAAAAGCCACCGGTGTCACTTCAGTGAGTGGACGATGATTAGGTTCATTAGAAATGGTGGCGACTGTAAATCTTGGGACCTTCAAGGACCTACGCAGAAGATTTTTAACTACTTTGAATGAATTCAAACTCGAGAAACTCAAACGTTTTTAGTTAAACTGTAATAAATGATGAAAATCGCTCGAAGCACAAAAATATTTTAATGTAATGCAGCACGAGCCACAGAAGAAGAAAAAAACGGTAAAGTGTTTTTCTTATCCACGAGCGCCCACCAAAACAAAAAAATCATTTGTGTGTGAGAATTCATCAACAGAAGAGGCAAACGGAACGGTAGAATCGTGTCAAAGGTCGTATGTTCAACAAAATCCAATATTGTACCGTCAGCACCCAGAAAATAAATCTGTACCTTTGGATTTTTTTTACGCTCAAGCCAATTACATGGGCGGGCAGAAACCTATCACGTTTTTCTTACCTTGTCGTGAGCAATAATGCACAGACCCGAGAATCCAGAACGTGTTCGTCTCCATCAAATTGTCCGCTTACTACAACCAAGTCGAACAAGAATTTTCAGCATATAAATAAGAAATTATAGGATTTTTCCTTCCAACTCTTTGAGGAATATACCACCGATAGAAACTTTGCTTTCAACCGCCTCCTTTGTTTCAGCAAGCAAAGGGCTGTATTTGATGTACAATAACTAGACGTATCTGTTGTTGTAAGTTGAGCCTTTAGCTAGTAAAACAAAATGCCTTACTTCACGCTATAGCTCATCCGCTGACCGACTGAGATTTAATCGTATTGTAATGGTTTTTTTTGTTCGTAAAGTTTTCTTTGGAATATGACTGATCTTCTTTAGTGTCCGACAAATTTCACGGTGTCTCACACAATTTCTTTATTTCACCCCGAGGCCCCCTTTCACTTGCTTGTTGGCCGTTTGAATTCATCATTTGTCTCAAAGTTCCCTTTCAAGGCTCTGCCTGTGGATCCAGCTTGTGGATATCGAAAGAGTCTGTTTTATACCTTTGGAAGTACGCCGGCTGCATTCTAATCAGGCAGTAAGCTCGAGCCAAACTTAAACACTTGGTCATTTATTTGTCCATGTCCATCATGTTTATTTGTGCTCGGGATGTGCACAGGGCGAATGTTTAGTTGAAATGTTCAAGACACCAGAATAATTCGTAAATATTCGGAGAGGTTAGCTCGAGTTTACGAAATTAGAGTTTTTGAAATTTGAAATTTTTTCCTGTTTATAATTTTAGCAAGCTTAATTATTACATTTACCTATATTTTAAAGTGGAACATTTAAGTAGGATATGATTGAAAAGGATAACGTAGCTAGTTTTACACTCATGTCTACTTCTGCGGCCACTTCCAATATCAAGGAACATAATATCGAATCTATTGGGGCAAAGTTCAAGATATCGATAGATCGTCTCACAAGGAATTCATCGGTATGACGTATCTGATCAATGTCATTTTCCTTACTCACGGACTCTCTTTCACGACCCTTGTCCTTACTCAAGCCACTTTTTATCGAATGAAAACTGTACGTAACCGTAATCTGTTAAACGTCACGACATGCTGAATACTGGTCGTTCTGGTCATTGAATATGATGCTCATCAAGATTGATCTTTCAAAGGAAGAGGATCACACATCCTATGACGTAGCCGATGACATTCTTCTGCCCAAGAGACAAAAATCATTAAACTAAAGTGATAGGTACCTAAGGATCCTTTATTTTTTACAGTTGCTCGTTTCAATTCTGTAAAAATTCCAAAACTCATAAATACAATCCATTACAATTATGATTATTTACAACATGTAATTAGCAACCTTCACAATCACTTTCCTTAATGAATTCCCAAACAAAAAATATCATATTTTCGCTGAAGAAAAAAATGGACAGGAACCTTGATGGAGGAACACTAATATTTCGTACTAAAGTTCTGTTGTGTGTGAGGGGGTGAGTTATGAAGAAAAAGAGATAGCGACATGAGATCTTATGACCACCCTAACACATTCGAAGAAAAAGGTAGAGCGTGGGTTATGGTTTAACTACCAGTGATAACAAGGTATTTATTCTACGTTAAAAGTGAATGGACATATTTCATCCCCGCACACAGGTCTCATGGTGCAGTGAACACGGTCTCCGGTTCAATAGTTGAGGCGAACAAGGTCTCCCTGTTCAGCCGAGATGGTGAGCAAGGTCTCCTGCTCAACCTTACAGTTTGAGATACAAAACTGCTCTAGTTGTAAGTAACCAACATCCGGGGTATTTATACCCTCGGTAAATCGCGACGAAGTTGAATGGAAACACGGCATCACATTAACATAACCATATTGCACAAAAGAAACTCAACAAACAAACCTATTTACATACTATAAGGTTCTCTACCTTATATGTGTACGTGCTGAAGGGAAAATTCTCAGTGGATTACACAACCTTCTTTAAACCTTTTTTTGTGTGCAAGATGAAATTCTAGTTTTTTTGTGTCCGATTCGTTTCAAGTCAAGTGCCATTAGTTCCTAAAAACCATTACGTTTTTATATACCACCTGACTTCTCTCTTTTTGTAGTCATCAACATCATCATTGAGAAGTCCTTCTCAAGTGCGCTACAAGCCTCTACAAATTTTTTTTCTTTAAAACTCTTTAAAAGCGTGTGTACATCCATATCGTGTAACATGAATGCTGACAACACACGAATCTTTGCATTTGGGTTTACCCTTTCTCTTTGTATGCCGTCAGCCTTGGAGGTAGTTAAGGAGTAAAAAATGTAAGCACTTGAACAGTACTTGTGCTCCATACACAAAACTCTGAACGTTTAAAGTTTTGATGTGTGTCTAGGCATAAAATTTTCTGAGGTGTTCAGTCATCTTCCTTGATTATAATATATGAATGCAAGAATACATCAACTATAAGCGTGATCGTCATCCACTTAGCGTCCTCCAGTTGGAATTTGATTGTGGTTTGACTTTGTCCAACAGCTTCACAAATTCAGAAGACGCCAAATGATATTACTAAAATAATATCTTCCTTGTGACTCGGAATTGGTGGTAATTCTCAATTAACGTTTACCCTAGCCAACAAAAATATCTTGTTTTTACGTAAAAAGCCCTGTACACGCTGTCTTTTATCACAGAAACCAGGCAAATGCAATGAAATTATGATGAGAATTGCACATTGTGATAGTCATACACATTATGCACAAGGTTGATGAATCTGATCTCAGTGTGGTCTCAATTTAAAAGTGACAAATAGAGCATCTCAGTAGCAAATAACATTAAAACCGAAGGGGAGTAATAATCCATAGAAAAATTCACCTCCGCAGGTCAACCACACACTTGTCTAATCGCAAAAATTATTTCATTCAAGGCTCACGGACCAAAGACAAGTGGATTGGTCTTCCTATGATGAATGAATGACAGAAAAAATATATCTTTCATGTGTCATTTTTTTACTCAATTGACGTCAATGAAATAAATTTAAAAAAGCTAATTGCCTTTACTACAAGATGATATCTTTTATACCAACATTTTTTATATGCGAATGAAAGGGTCGCAGTTTTTTTTCAATCTTGATAGATGTTTCAATCAGCAAAAAAGTGGTTAATTATCCTTGTGCTTATAGAGATTTTTTGTAAACTTTGATATGAAAGGTGTGCATTAAGATTTTTTCTAACTGGTGGTTGGGCGAGAGGGCTATCAGGGTCAAAATTGTGACGCTTGTTACGAAAAGGTGGATTACATGAGTCATTCTTAAAACAATGTCATGTTTATCTTCGCTATAATGACAGGGTAGAATTCTTGCACATGTTTGCAAACTTAGGTCACTACACTATTAAAAGTCAAACACAATTTATTTTTTACTTGAAATAATACTTGTTTGAAAATGTATAAAATGGTTATTATTCGTTGTCATATATTTTCGGGCTCCGAGCCTGTTCACTTCAGAAAATTTTGAAACCCAAGAGAAACTGATTTTGTTGGAAACTATACTCCAAATTATCCAATTACAACAGTACACTTCTCTTTCCACAAGAGAATGATAAGATCTCGCTGTTTTTTTTTCAGTTTACAATGGATTTCTTTCATCTCAAATGGGGAAAGCATGCCCCACTTCAAAATCCTCGAGATAGCGTGCTCAATGAGAGTAATCAAAGACCCTTTTTCTATAGAAATAAATATTGTGTGAGTGGTAGAGGGAGACAGACGTAGTCGTAGGTCTAGACGAAAGACTTGGCACTGTGTTCGAAGTATCGAGATGATGAAAGAGTGCAGAGTTGCCAATGGGCTTTTTTGTCTCCATTCGATGTAAAGTAAAAGCTTAGAAATGATCATTATCAATCCTCGCTTTTAGTTAGGGTAATTACTGTGGTATTTCAATAAACAGGTGCTCCCCCATGTAATCGCATGGCTTTTTGGGGTTTTCATCCCGTTCACGAACGTACTAGAGCTCAAGCGTTGTTTTTTCCACATATATGAGCTCATTTTGTTGGACCCAACTTGGAACAAAAAAAATCATGGCAATGATACACAATTGCAAAGGCGTCTACACACATATTGAGAAATCTTTCCGTGAGAAGCAAAACATTTTTTGTAATAAAAGAGTGTAATTTTCTTGAGATTTTTTGCTCTCCTTAAGAATCAGATGATAACTTGGTCTGTCCATGAAAAATCATGGCATGATTTTCTTCCTCAGACAAAAAAAAATATTGTACAAGGAAAATGGGTGATGAGAATGAAGATAACAATGCAACATGCATTGCGGTGCATGTGAACCAAATCCTGTGCTTATGCAGCCTTTACATAGTTTCAAAATCAAGAGTCACTTCAAGAGAGTGTACATACAACAACTTGTTTCAAGATGCTGTACACAGCATTCCAGGATGTGAATCAAACATAATATAGCTGTACAATGCATATTATAGTTTCGTATAATTTTCACAGTGTATATTCATAGATAGCCACCACATTTACACAGAGCGGAATATGTATATCAATACAGTAGCATTCCAGCAGCGCCGCATCCATTAATTTTTTTTATGTATCTTGGATTTTTTTTTCGTCTCACTCGGAGAATTTTTTTTTCTTCAAATTAAAACCTCTCACAAAAACCACGACGTAAGCTGCTTGGAACATCAACAGAAGAAGAGGGATGAATAAGAATGCATACAAAAGGAGTGCCATTACTCATTACTGTGTGAGACTCAAGATTTTTTTTCTCCTCCTCCATTTTTTCTCTTTCAATTCAAACATCCACATATAAAATGATATGAATATACCTGGATGCATGGATAATGTACAGTAGCATCGTATTAGAGTCGCATACCAAATAGGGAAAAAACTTTTTCCAACGAATACAAATATACGGTCCTGGTGGTTGTGAGGTGGAATCCACTTTTTTATATACGAAGTCGAGTCATCATCAGTGTGCCTGGTGCCTGCTCATCGTCTCAACATTTTCCATGCAAGCTTGGGAAAGATGAGAAAAAAAGGGTTGCTCCTGGCACAGACTTATGCATATTAGGGCTCTTCAACGTTGGTGTATGGCAAGTAAATAAAAATAAACATAAAAAGATTTCTCTTCCTCTCTCATGCGTCTCTGAGTCTCATCTTCTCTCATGTGAACACTCCTTGCCTCCACACACACTTTATGCGGTAGTTATCAAGAAGATGTGACCTTACTCCTGGGAGCAATCATAGAGATAATATTCACATATTATGCATACACTACACAAAGGCATGTGTGTATTTTGTATGCTTATGCATATTCATGGGGATTTGGAAAAAATGCGTTTGAAATTTTTTGCTCATTGTTCGACCTGGAAAATGTTAGAAGCTATTTTGTCTGTGAGTGTGTGAGGAAATTCTTAAGTAGGATCAGGTTAATACTTGTGTCATTGTGATCCTTATGTAAATTACAGTAATGTATAAATCGTTTCTGCATATTTCTTTTATTCCATTTGATCTTTACAGTTTTGTTTGCAACTCTAAAGGCATTGCAGCAGTAAATTGTGGAGAGACTTTGTGAGAAGCAAATGGACGGCCTATTTTAGTGTTTTGAACTGGAAATAATCTGAAATGATTTATTACTGTTTTGTTGAATGTAAACAGAAGGGAAAGAGTATGTGAGCGTTGATTGTTTCTTGTTTTGTTTGCTTGAGAACTCCTTTGTCTTCAAGTATCACATCAATTCAATTCACCACACCCCGTTGCATATGTTATTAGGTCTCACGTGAGCAACTTACAGCTTGCCCGATCCAGCACTAAAGCTACTTTTAAAAATGCTCACAAATGCAACACGATATTATGAAATTTATACCGAAACTGAAACACGAAAAGCGGTCGTTGTGTAGTTCATAGTTTAGTAATTGTGTTGAGATTTAGATTTCTTCGAATTTGTCGCACCAATGCTCGATATGACTCAACTGTCCACGTTGAAAAATTACTGACTTTTCTCCACACGAAACAACTATTTAACGAATCTTCTTGAGTTATACGAGTAAAACAGGGAATAAGTTTCACACGATTATCTTTAGAGATTAAGATGAAGTACTAAACCTGAATGGTAATAGTAATAAAAATGCTGCCCCACTTTTACATTTGTCACTCAAACACACAATTACGAATGTTCTAATGGTAATAATCATCGTGACTGGGAGTCATCAGAGCATTTTTGTCTACTTCTGGATGGACAATAAAAATATATGGAATGAGCAAATCATGTACACCAAATTCTAAGATACAGTTACACTTTTACTACGTCTCTCGCGTCACCAGTAAAATGATGAAGACGATCTGGTGGTGTAATCCTTTTAGTATGAGTCAGTCTGACAAGGTCTTAGCTTAAGTCTTGCACTTGAGTGACTTCCTTCTTTAAAAAGTAATCATAATAAAGCCATAACCACAGAAAATGGGGCCAGTAATGGGATCTCTTCTGATGGATAAAGACAATAATATTGTTGTTTCTTTCCTCAAATCTTTAAGTCGCTCTCAGATAGTGTTAAACCCTGTTACAAGGTTATTGCATTACTCATTTCTGTCATGATTTCTGTAGTAGTATAATTTGTTTGTATTTGCTTATTATATAACCTTCTTCGTAAATGCATGGTCTATACACGCTCGATGACAACTTTGGATTTGGCGACAGCGTGGCAGCATCGACCTCACTTGATGAATAGAAAAAGCATGCCTTTATGTCGTGAAAGAACAAGGAATGGAATGTTAAAGTGATTTTTTGTGACAATTTGTTCCCTCGCCTTGCTGGCATCGCCATTATCACCCAGGCTGCTGTCGTGTAAAACGTCAATCAGCACCATTCAGGCTTTTCGTCGATAATCAAAAGTATTTTTGGAGAGGAGAGTATACAATGGTGGACAATACATGCTACATACCAACTTGTGGTGATCTAACAAAGCCAAAGAATTATCCACAAAGGCTAATTTAATCCAGAGCATCCTACCCGTGGTAATCACGTACCTCAGTTATTATAAAGCGCTGAAGGTGTTATCGCAAACCTCAATCCAGCCACATCATCATACTTCCACAATCCCATTTCTTCTCATTTACAACAAATTTTTTCATCTTCAAAGGCTTCAGGGTTTATTAATCTAAAAATTATATATTGTGCAGCATTGCATGGCTTTTGAAGTGTTTGTATATTACTCGTCTTTTTGCTGAAGTACTGATTACGCTTATTAAATACACCCACTAGCTAACGGTACTTCAAGAAGACTTTTAGGATCGCCAGTTCCTGGAAAATAGTATTCAATCTTACTTGTAATAAACTGCTACCTGGAATTTGCAATTTGTTGCTACCTGAAATATTCTCAGCCTTTAGATTACAATTTCATAATATTCATAAAGTTCTTACTAAAAGCACTTATATTTCAACCACATCCAAATTATTGTATGTTATAGTAGTGCATCAATTATTAACTGTATGTTACGCAATTGATAAATTTAGATAAGCTCCAATTCGGTCTCTTCACAAGGTTGATGTAAATCCAATGAGTCTTTGGATTACGGTCGAGAGCTGGATAGTTTGACTTATCCACACGATTTTTTATGCAGTTTTAACATTTCCGAAGCCTGTAAAGCTGTCAAAACCACAATTAAAACTAAGAGACATACACTGACCACGTTGCATCCCACAACGGAGTGAGTAAAAATATGTAAGTCAATCTTGTTGTTGGTTGCTTGAATTTATATTATATTTCACCCAGTTTCCTCCTACCATCCACAAATCTTAGTTTTTTCTTAAAAAGAGTGACCAAAGTGTCCGTCCTCAACATTACTTGAGCTTTATTACATCATCATTTTACAAACTGCACCGACATAAACGAGTACGTGATATTACGTACACTTTTTTCAAGAATCGTACGAGCCGAGAGCGCAACAGTAATAGATCAAAGGAGATAAAGCAAAGCGAAGGGTAAAAATCATGGAAAAAATACAAACACGACTAGGGAAGGAACAAGTGAGACATGAATTTTGACTTATATCACAAAAAATATCCCGAGCAAAATCATCAGACAAAGATATTTTTTCTTTACACACAAAGATTAGTACACTGTGGAGCACTTTTTGCTGTGACTGTGAGATGAGACTTGATGGTTGTTATAAACGTAGATTTTTTACCCTTTCTACGTGATGAGCCGAAATGGTCGCGTACTGCGTTCGTGAGTCTTGCTACACTTTTTTCTGTGTAGGCCACGTTTTACGGCAAAAGCGACTGAGAAAAAAAGCTAGAAATGGTTTTTTTCTCAACCAGATTTGATGGATACATGCTGTCCGCATAAGAGGTATATGATTATTTTTTTCATGTAGTTTGATGCAACTCCCAACAAGATATATGTGCACTATTTTTTATACGTTTTCGTGCATAAAGACACTCTGACACTAATAGACTGCTAGTTATTAAATTTAGAGTGCATTGGTGTTGAAACCTTGTTTTTTCACTTTACGATTTGCTTTTTTACGTTCCAATAGTCCAGAGTTTCCGATCGGGTTATCAAACAGCAGGAACATAAAAAAGTGTTTAAAATCTATAACACACAAGTCGCAGTTTTTTAGATGCAAAATGCTGCAATATATTATAGAATAGCCACAACACGATTGACGGTGTTTATGAAGAGCACATATATAGTCGAATGGAAACTTATCATTAAAATACTGTGAAGATCGCTTTAGAGAAAGTCTTTTAGAAGTGAATACTCAGTTCTAAAATCTGCAAAACCCAGTTGTGACAGAGTTTCCAGCAAGTAAACTTACTTGCTGATACTTGGATAATGAAGAAGTAGGGGAACTTGAGAAAGTCGGTGAGGTAAGCCTTAAGCATTCCAGACTGATTTGAGAGCATCCGTAGCAGAGGAGTGTGCAACTGCAAAACGGTGATAATTTTTTAAATTATTATGGTGACAACGAAAGAGAGCACTGCTGATCCGCCTTGATAATACGAGCATCAGCAAACATCCGACACTAACCCAAGACCGCCAACCATGTAGGAAGTGTAGTGTAAAACAGCTCGAGAGTAAAATAGGAGGAAAAGCGGAATGAGATGGAAAGAGAGCGTAAAACTTGGGAATGAAAAGGGTGCCCTTTCATAATGTCACATCTAACCCCCAAATCCAAGCCAATATATCACACTAAAGTAAAAGCAACATGAAGGAATACATATGTATGTAAGAGTTGTACATAGGAGAGCGACAGGGGAAAATCTTTAAAAACGAGTTTTTTAATTCAGTGTAAACTACCCCATCGTATATAAGTAACAGCAAAAAAAAATCTCTACCTATTACTGTGTAGTTCACTATTCGTGTTGAAGGAGCAACGATGATGAGACGTATAAAAGAAAAACTAAAGTTTTTTTTCTATTTTTGTCTTAACTCATTCTATCTCAAAAGATAAAAAATGAAGAGGATTTTTTCTCACTCGTTCTCTCTTCCCTCTTTCCATCAACTCTTTTCCTGTTGCTAACTGGAGGGGTTCTGAAGAAGGCTTGTTC
The DNA here is from genome assembly GCA_027743745.1 of Alloscopus bannaensis. Lineage (NCBI taxonomy): Eukaryota > Metazoa > Arthropoda > Collembola > Entomobryomorpha > Entomobryidae > Alloscopus > Alloscopus bannaensis. The sequence goes on from JAHZMW010002898.1 coordinate 19,657, forward strand.
TCTAATGGATATAAAAAATTATATACAGCGGAGTGATTTGCATAAAGAGTGAAAAAAGTGTTATTATATCTTGCATATAATCATGTGGATGGATGGTTTCAAATTAATATGCTTCTTCTTTTTCCTCACTAATCCTCCGATTTTTTTTCTCCAGCCATCCTCAGCATTCATGCTTTGGTATTCATCCTTGTAGGAAGATTTAGATGTAAGCTTTATATGCACGCTCTGTAAAATATGAATTAAATATCAGATACGAACATACATGTAGTGCAGTAGAGTTGAGATGATGCCAGTGAGACTCTCGGTCGAGGTCGTATTGTGAAAGTGTAAGGATTCACGCTGTTTTTTGTTCATTTAGCTAGAAATGCGGCGGCGAGAGCGCTTGTGTCAGTGTATCGTGGTTTGCTTGTCTTGTATGTATCATGTTGATTCATATCTGTCCCGTATCACGCTGATTACGATGAGCTCTAAGAAAAATACATAACATCCACATATTATACTGTTAGCTAATACATGTATATTCAATTTTGAGAGAAAAATAGCTGTAGATCGCGGAAGAACTTTCTTCGTAAGTAATAGCTGTACGAAAATAAGTTTTTTCAAAGCACGAGTGTAATAAGATTCCCAACATTTATATTATGTATCGAGAATATTCTGAAGGCAGGCAATATGAAAAGAATTAATAACCCACTTTCTCGTACAGTTCGTATTGCACAAAAAATATTTTTAAAAAGCTCTCTCGTCCTGTGTTGGTTTTTCCTCCACACGGGGTGCAAACCTGTGGGAGAACCGACATGGCATATAAAATTTTACATTGTAGCACCGCTGGATAACAGTTCTAATTCCGTGGTCGGGCAGTCATTGTAGTCGCAGAGGCTTTGTAAGTATAAAACATTAGGGGAAAAGGAGACGGACTCGAGAATTGTACAGTAGAACAATTTAAGAATGTAGAAAGTTATAGTTTGGCTATGTAAATTTATGCTTTGTTCATGGTTGGCAGGAAGTCTTTGTTTTCACACCTTGACAAGTCTTTATGACTTGGAAGAGCGTTGCATATCTGGAAAGTTCATCGCTTTTGAAATCGTATTTAGGATACGTCAGATTTAAAGATACATAAAATTCTTTGGGGATCTTGCTGAAACAGATGCGTACGTCTGTCCTCTTCTCTTGTTTACATTACTTAACTTTTACTCCCAATTCAAGAAATGATTTGCATGTCATCAATCATAAAATAGTTTGGTAATGCTGCAGCAATGGAATGCACAAGAATTTCTGCAGAGATTTCATTGATTGTTGTGGTATATTCTATACTGTTTTCATTCACCTTGCCTGCACATCATTTATCACGGTTTTATGTGATTCAAATCCGACGTCAGCACATGCAAAGAAGGGGATCTGGCTGAAAAAAACTGACTCCAAACGTTTACCCCAACAATGCACAATACTACAATCCTGTAATGGAATGCATCAAATGGAATGGACTGAATCATTCTAACAAACTGATCCGAAGATAGGAAAATATCGATATTCAATTCATTAAATCATCGATTAAATTATCATTTATCATTGCATTCCCTGCGAATACAGACCCAGCAATTTTATTACGAAACAACAAACAGATTAGACACGAGCAGTATTTTAAAAAGCAGCTACAAACTAGACATTAGCGAATGTCGACTATTTTATTGATCTAATGCTTTTGACTTTTTGATACGATAAACCCGGCTTATACCGAGCGAGTCGTTAAGGTAATGTCTGCATACCGAGACTCATGAGACTTTTAAAATATGCATTTTTGTTCATTTATGAAATGGTTGGAGTTAGAAATTGTACTGAACCTGGTAAATGAATCTTATCGGTTAGCAAGTAAGTCGTCGCCGATAGTCTAGTGCAATTGCAAAAATGGTTTACACGAGACGCAAGAAAAGGTCAAGTGTTTGGCAGTACTTTACTAGGTGCAGTGAAGAAAACACGTTGGCAAAATGTATCAAATGTGGAAACGAGTTAAAAATCAGCGGAGGTTCCACCTCTGGCTTGATAAGGCACTTAGCTTCAAATCATGGGATTATAGAGCTCGGTCAACCAAAAGGTTGCAATATTATGAAACTTTCTCCACAATATCTGTAAACGATTGCTAACCATGGTGTAAGATGTGACACAAGGACTTTATACCGTTTTTAAAACGTTAAGAACATTTTCTTTACACCTTAACATTGTCCAATGCTTGTTCTAGTGGCTGTGACCGGCGTAAGTGTGACTTTATACATGAACAAATCACCGATTATTCTTATCCTTGGAGTAACATCTAATTAGATGAATCGTATTCGGATGATGATGCTTTCAGATTTATTTCAAGCACCCGTCCTCCCTCCCGGGTTTCCACTGGCTCCCAACGTCTCATTAAATCCCACTCCGTTGCAACCCGCTAATCCTCTACTATCCGCCACCCCCATTGGCCACCTACCCCGACCTCTGCCATATCTCACGGTAACCGCTCCTACGGCTGGAGTTCCGCTCCATTATCCCGGAGCTCCAGACGGAGCACAGCTACCATCATCAACACCTTCTGATTCGAAGCCACTTCCAGGAACAACATTGTCAGCAAAAAATGCAAATCAAATTCAATCAAACGGGAATCATTTCATCAGCACGAACGGCCACACAACTTCTCTTCCAGGTCCGTCCACATCTCCGCGTCCTGCAGCCCTCTCAAACTTCATTCCAAATGCCAACAATCATCCTCAACACCTTGGCCGTCACAATCAACATGCTCATCCACCAACACCACATTCCATCAGTCCATATCCGTCAACTAAAAGTGCTAACGGCAATGTGAGTTTTGACAAGGAGCGGACCAACCATCTCACATTGCCGATGACAATATCAGAAATAAAAATTCCAGCCGACCAACCCATCCCAAGTCATTTTCTCGAGGCAAGAATGCGGACAAGGAGTGAAGCAAGCAGTCCCGGCTCCTCAGTTGCAGGTTCCCCACGTCCCGAAAGTCATAACTCAGTCTCTCCCAGTCCCGTAACCACACTCCAGGATCATGAAGTTCAAAAACTCGCCGATACTGCGATCCATCTTATTCGATCTCTACCCCCAAGTGTGGCTGCTCCAAAGTTCTCATCGAAAAAGAAGACATCTGGGGATTATGAGGTAACAAGAGACACGCAAAATTAACTTCCCCTTCCCAAGTCATTGACGTAATACAGAATGCCTGATATTGTATGAAATCTTGGAATGCATTTTCGATTTCATGTGTATGAGTCATAAGTAAAAATCATTGACATTTAAGCGCTCTCTTGCTCCTTCTCTCTTTCACACAGCTTATCCTTCGGCTTTCCGAAACTGATCCTCGCCGCATGGAAGAGGTTCGCCGAGTTGCGGCCGTTTATGGAAGGCCTGACGCAAAGAGGAAAACGTACAAACCCCTCTCGCTTCATGAGCTTGCGATTAATGAGGCAGCTGCCCAGCTGTGTAAATATGTTCCAGCTTTGCTCACAAAGAGAGAAGAGTTGCTTTCCCTGGCCCGTCAAGTCCTTCGTGACAGTGGGTTGCCGTACTCAGCAATCAGCTCAACTTTCAGTATCTCCCTCCTCACAAATGGGATTAGCAGTATCCACAATAATAACAACAATGATGTTAATACCAAGTCAAAATATGAAGAAATCAGTGGGCTGGACAGTCACTTCCCGCATCCACCGTCGGAACCAAGTTACTTCAATGCATTCCAGGCGAAGCGTTTCCGTTTTGATGCACCGCCTGGAATTGAGATTCAGGTGGGAAAACTTATTATTATCTTCGACATATCTTCTGAAAAGAAAAATGAGTCTAAAATGTGCTTCTTCTGGAGCACGCATCATTTCCGTGATTTATGGCATTTAATTTTGCGTGGAAAAAAATGTACGCATTTGGAGCACGTTTCTTTCTGGCTGTCAACCTGTTCCCGAAAGAATTTAACGTTTCACGTTATTAATAGACATTTTACAGTGAAATAATTGGATTCTTTTGGTTCAGGAGTATAATCACGGTCGTCCTCTTCCCACTCGTGGTGGCAGCCCGACGTCTCCCCCTGCACACGCTAATAATAATGGGATGCAAATCACGGAACTCCGGAGTTTGCCTCCGAAACGCTCACCCTCAGATGAGCACACTCTTCCCTCACCTCTTGAGGTAAACCTAACCAATACAAATACTGCACACAAACACCACCAAACTTTCTCCCAGTGTCATCTTACTTTCTCCCCTTGTTCTCTCCCTTCGCATTTATGTCAAGATTATTGATTTCTTCTTGGAAGCATTTTTTGCTAAGCTCTTTCACGTAATAATATTACATGATTACACTAAAAGTCTTTTTCATGTAATTAACTAGTTTCCTTTTTTGTCTCCTTTTCCTTTTTCTATGCTCATTTCCCCTCGATTCGGTGCGTCCGCTTGATGTGCCCCTTCACCGTCAATTGAATTGTGGTGATGTGACAGTTGGTGACGGTTACAACTGCAGATCTCCGGAAAAATGGAGTGAGTAGCGGTGCAAGTAAATCCTCTTCTGTGTCTTCCATGGACAGCATTTCCCCACCCATCCAAAGACCCTTTGCTCTTCTGGCGGATGATCTCAGTGGGAGTAATGGAAATGGAAGCCATCACCATCATCATCATGGAGGAAGAATCAACAACCCAGCTCCTCTGACAAATGTACCGTCTATCAAGATCACAAGTATTCCCGTGAGTGGAGGTAGCATTAGCATTACAAATCATGATGGGAGTAGTGGTGGAGGCAGTCATCAATTTGCCCAGTATAATAATGGTTTCATCAGTTGTCCTTCCAAAAGTAATGGGATGAAGTTTTTGCCAGTGAAATCCGAACCATCTCTTAATTAAGTTTTTTGATACTTTAAGAAATTTCCCTTTGGGATCATTTTTATATGTGATGATTTTAGGGGAAGAATTATGTAGAACTTTAGAATTTTAGTATGTTCAGCAGTAAGTGAAAAATTTCCTTTATAAAGCAAGATGTTAATGGTTATTACGTTTTTTGCTACAATATTGCGGACATTTAAAAAAAAATTCGCAGCATTGAAAAAGTATTGTGGTAAGATCTGTGAAAAAATAAACAAATTTGTTTTAACTTTATGCGATGCTCTTCTCACTACACTAGCGATTTAAGACAATAAAAGCTTTTAAGAGTAAATTAAGCATATTAGTACACAAGCGGGATTGTGAGATATACAACGAAAAACGATGTGATATTGTATAAGAAGCAACCAAATTGTACACTGATTAGTGATTAACTTGTTGATTTACGACAAAATATAATTTGTTGCTCAATCAAATACACTTACATACGCGCATGTTTTCGGTGTGTATACAAAGTCTAAATGCAAATAAAGCGAAGAATTATAGTTTCGTAAAAAGAAATTCTCAATAAATACTTGAAACTTTTTAATTGCTACTGCAATGCATAAATAACGTTTCATGAGTCTTTGCGAGAAAAACCTTGTGTGCGGTCTTACGTTGTTATATTTATGAAAAACATACATGCATAGAATATATATTGCTACGTTTATGGTTATTCATCAACAGATAGGCGAAACAGGGTCGTATGCATGACTCATGAGCTGACATTTTCCTTAAAACACAATGTCTTCTTCAAGTCATAAAATTTAGTGAGTCAAACTCATTAGCCACTCTGCCACTTCCCGAGCTACAAGTATTTGCTTCCACATTAAGTTTTATTTGGAAACACACGTCTCAAAAACGCGAAACCATGCATTTCGTTGCACTCCGGAATTATGAGGTTCATTGTATACAAAGGCGAGTCAGGCAATTCCAGGGATTGTACGAACAGCAAATAAACATTTCCAGTTTCATAGCTGATTCATTTTATTATAGAAGTGAAGCAAGTAACTAGTACATGGTTTGTTAATTTGTGTACACGTACAAGAAAATATCGAGTGTCAAAATGGAGGTTTACGCAAAGTTTTGGACTCTTGCACCCCGTTCATTTACCCTTCTTCTCATCACTGTTTTAATAACCATTTCTGCAGATGCAGATTCAAATGGTCCAACTCAGTATTCCAACAGGGTTCTGTTACATTCCAGCAATATCCTCAATCTCACTCTGCTCTCTGAAACGGACTCGACAGACGAAGAAAAGGCAAGCTCAGGCAAATCAAAACCATGGAAGATTAGAGGCTTTCAAAAAACCAACATTTCTCGATTGCTCAAAGATCACTCGACAATTTCTCTTCCACCTTTAAACGGCTCAGCTTTCTTCGTGGCAAATGGGACTCCTGCGTCTTTAACCTTAGAGATTAAAAATTTCAGCAGTTTGGTTCTGTACTTAAACTTTTCATACTTTGTCGGAAGCAATGAGAAAGTGGAAAGCTCCACAGTGCCTACACCCACACCAACTCCTTTTACCACTTCCCAGCCTTTGACATCACCAACTACCACTACGACCAGTGAACAACCAAAATCCAAGTTTGGGGAAAGTGATCATGAGAAACTAGCAACAAAGCTACTCTCAATTGCCACTCAAATCACCTCTGTCGCTAGTCAGCAACAGCAGACAATCGCAACACCAGTGACCCCACCAGGATTACTAAAGGATCAGAAAAATACTACTCCATTATTACTTCCAACCGTGAGCTTAGGAGCAACAAGTGATACCAACTCCGTTTTGGCCGCAACTGTTCTAATGAACTTGACCACTACAATAAACCATACAGTGGAAAGCAGTACGAGTAATGAACCCCAGAAACTTGCGACGGCAAATCCTTCTTCCAATATGACACAATCTAAAGGGGAGGGTGAAAACAGCTCATTACATCCTGACTTGTCATCAGCACAGTCTGCTGTAACCAGTAGTCCCAACCCCCTTCCCGACTCGTCTCTACCTCAGCTATTCTCATCTACCACAGTTGTACCTCCAAATACATCGACTGTACCACACGATTTAATTCCAATCATTCATGACATGGCTCGGAAAAAGCGATCCGTCAAAACGGAGGAGTTAACAAAAATCAATGATTCAATTAGTTCAACATCCACTAATAGTACTTCAAAAGTTGACAAGAATCATATCACCAGTTCCCCGACACAAGTTGCTAATCCTCAATCAAGCACTTCGACTTCCACAACTCCCAATCCTTCTCCAGGAGCTCCGATTGCTGTCATCAGTAACTCCACTAATCCCTTGACTCCGTTGTCGCTGCCTTTGTCTACGGCTGAGGCTGTTGATTTGTTAAAAACTGCTGCTGCCGTCGTGGTAGCTGCTGCAGCATCAAAGACAAGCGCCTCCAGTATTCCAGGACAAGGATTACCCACTTCAAATCCTGTTCCATCACTTCAAAAAAGTACGGATGCTATCCTCAGTGATTCGATTACAGGAGATGCGTCGTCGGCAAAAACGAACTTGAATCATTCAGAGAAAAGCGACATGAGGAACACTCATTCTCACCATGATCATCATCACAAGTCCAGCTCAAAAAATAGCCATTTATCTACCGACTCCTCCGCCAGCGGCAGTAATTATGGAAAAGGAAGGAAGAGTAAAAAAGTTGAAAATCCGGAACGAAGTGAGAAGATCGATCATCACGAACATGATGACGACGACGACGAGCCGACAAGAGACAGCAGCAGTAGTAGCAGCAGTGAAGAGTTGGAGGGGGTGAATGGAAAGCAGAAAATTTCATACAAAACTTGGCGAGCATCATTAGAAAAAAAGAATCGACCACCGGGCCTTTATGTCACGGTAATTTCTCCGTTTCTGATTTTATGCCACTCTCACAAACCAAGTAATGAGCAGGAATGATATTAGGAATCGGTATGATCTGTGTATTTTCATGTGGTTGAAATGTACAAACGTCATGGTTTAATGGACTCAATTTCCCTTTACTCTCGAAAAGTAATTTGTGCGTTGATAAATGATGATTAAGGCAATTTAAGGTTGCCACCCGGTTCCACTGATACTATTATTAAACTCCCACCGGAAATGTCATTTCATTTTTTTACTTTAGTGGTTTCATACACACTCGCTCGGTGGAAGCACATAATGTATAACTTTATCAACTTCTCTTGCCTCTAGGTGAATGACGACATTGTGTTTGATAACTGGGATGGAATATGGGATAAGCCACATATTTTGGGAAAGTGGACTGGTTCCAAAGCTTTCAGCACAGGTTGGAATCAAACTCAGCTTTTCATGAGTTGGGAGGGCGTTTCCACTAAGCACACAGTCAAGGTAAACAAGCCTGCAAGTTTTTGTTTCTAAACGGAAAATGAATTTTAAAGCACAGAATTTGCATGTTTTTTTTTGCAGATTGTGTTTGAATGGGAGCCAGTGAGCGACAACTCTTTTGTGATTCTCAGTGATATCGAGACGTCAACATTGACACCTTTTTCTTGTACTTCATTCGAGTCAAACGGGCACATCAAGGAGTTACCTAAGACTGTTGAAGAAAAGCCAGAGTTTTCAAAACTAGAGAAGGACAATAGCAAAACCGTTGTAGCTGTACCACAACTTTCACAAACAAACGCCTTGAGCACCTTCCCACTAATCATTCTTCGGCAAAACCCCGTTGGGAGCAAACAGGAGTGGCAAGTCATGAAATTAGGGAACACACCACTGGAAAATCTAGACTTTCACGAACCACAAAAAGTTGAGTCTCAAATGGCAGCGGTGACCGATAAGGATCTCGACGTGGGCATTCTAGAGAGAATTTTTCAGAGTCTTCCAGAGAACGTGAAGGACTCACTTCTACTCGCGGTTCAGAAATCATTGAATAAAACCAATTCGAACGCAAATACATCAGGGGTTAGTTCCAATTTAGTAAACGAATTTCCTAAGCCCTTTGGCATGATCTCAAATTCAACTTCTGCTATTACAGCTAATTCTACAGCTCTCACAACTTGGAACTCGACCCCTGGTGTAGAGATAAGTACTTCTCCAACCGTTCGAAGCAACGATTTAAAAAACATGACAACTTACCACCCGAACTCACATTCTTTTACCACAACACAATTTGGAACAAGTACAACAGTTGCAACGACCAACACAACTTCGAAGCTTCAACAAATGTCGACAACAAACGGTCCTTCTCCGGCTACTTCAATTGCGCCTTTTGCACCAACAACTACACATTTAGCCACGATGACACCTACTTCTCCTAAGATATCAAATACGCCTTTCATGACCTCAACTGTAGTAACATCGATCGCGCCACCAAATGACACAAAAATGTTCATAACCTCAAAACCCACCTCTACAGCATCAACAATGTCAACATCATCGTCTCCCTCTGAAAAATCTGTCGCAATCTCAACCAAAAGGCTAAACATTACTAAAAATTTGGCCAACTTGGATCTGAATATTTCCACAAGTACTTCAGCACAAGGTCTTCCCACCTCGTTAAATCCGGACAATTCAAGCAACATCTTCACAACTACGAGCAGACTACGTTTACTCAGAGGCAGAAGCCGACCACCCAGGAAATCAGACCATGGAAATGCTCTATTTGTATGCATAGGCGCAGGCATTATTGGAGTAGGCATCTTGCTGTTTGTGATTTGGAAAAAGATAGAAATTACTAGAAAAGGTCTAAATGCCGCTAGGTAATCAGTATCAATATATTTAAATAATTGTTAACAATAGGCACTTGAAAGGTTATAAGTTAAGATCGTATTATAAAGGTGTACTATCAGTGGCTTGTTCCATCTAGTAGAAACGATTCAGTCATCACTGAAGTAAAAGTGGTCCGAGCGCTTGTCAGGTTTGCAGTTTTGACGTGTAAACATTTGATCATTTGCACGAATCCACTTTGTTGCAACTAGAATAGAGACAATGGTAGATTTGACTGCAGTAGACCTCTTAAATGGCAAGCCATGTATAATAATAGTCTTAGTAGCATTGGCTTATACTGATTTTCGTGCCGTAAATGACTGGACAAGCTCCATGCAAACTATCCCTAGAAATTTTGCCGTCTGGATACAGATCGCCCCATAAAATTGCCGATCCTTTGACAGGCTTCACGCTTACAGATATCATGGGAAACGCCGTGTTTCCACCCATTTCTACATCGGACAACTTAAAAATTGACAAACGTAGAGTTAAGATTACCTACAGTAAAATATCGTAACGCGATTTAATGTGTCATAAAAATCCCATGTTCCGTACGTAAAGCATAAATGTAGCAACCCGGTCTCCTTGTATAATATCTTCAGGTGTGACAAACTTCTCCATCTAAAAGAAGTAATTAGTCGAAATCTGCAAACGATGTGATACGATTCAGCTGTATATGTATGCAAGGCATGATGTAAGATCATATTAAATTAACGCACCGCTTCTTCCCTCATTGCATCTGTATGCAGAGAATAATGGCCACCGGGTCTATAGCTTGCTATTCAACAAAAAGGAAAGACTTCAACTTCAACGGATTATTAAAGAGTATTCAAACTTTCATTTCTATACACCCCGAGTTACTAACCCACTTGTAGATCTTCCGCTGAATATCTTCCCGAAAGGTAGTATCCCGTGGCGGATTCAATACGCTTGCTCAAGTAGCCAAACTGAGGATGGTCTAAATCATGTATCCAAGTTTGCGAAGTTGTCCGAATGATTGATGGTTCTGAAGTCAACTCACCATTCGGCTGGATCACTTGAGTTAAAGATCTCTGTAGCGTAAAAAACGTGGCGGAGTTGATTGCCTCAATTTCAGAGTCAGTGAGAAAGTCGTAGATTAAAACAATCTGAGGATCTTCGTGAACAATTTCAATTTTCAGAGGAGAGATTGCACGCATCGGGCCACTGCTTCTGTCAACGTGGCATTTCAGTTTAGTTGGAGGAGCATCCTAGAGAAATCAAGTTCAAACTATGCAAGATTATTACAGCATCAAATTGTGAAATAAGATGATGTGGTCCGTACGTACTAAAAAGCATATCTCATCTGAACTGCAATAATTTCAATTTCGAATGTATGTATGATGTTTTTAGAAAAAAATTACTTTAACTGCATAATATTGACACAACTCTTCAAATCGTGTATTCAGCCTTTCCAAAGAATCCGGGGCAAATATTGCATTCATTTCTGTTAAAATCCGGTAATCTTCTTGATCGGACCTTTTTCCTTTCTCCTACAACCGGATATGTGCAAAATCACAGATAAATACATAAATCTTGTGTTTGAAGACTCGCAGCGGACTGGAAATTGTCATATATGTATACTAAAAGGCATTCCTGAGTAATTGGCTAACTTTTTGTCGAATTAGCTCATTCAGTTGAGTCGTCACTGTTTGTATCCATTCCTCTGAACTGTTCGTACTATGTTGTAATGCTGACATTAGGAACAACCTGGCATTTTCCCTCATTTCTTTAGTTTTAGCGTATAGGCCAATGTCTGCTAAATCCTTTGGTGAAAGTGAACCTTCCATTTTTAGATTTCCAATACGGCCCTGTGAAAGCTAAAAACATGATATAGAACAAAAGTTTAATTGAAGTTCACTACAATGACAATAAGCAGTCTCATCTGCGAGAAAAACGTCGCAGACTTCGGTTCTTTACCTTATCGACGGAAAGCTTGTATGTTTGTCTCATTCTCACTATAGCCTCCATTGCATGCGCCGTGTCTAAATGAGTTGGTTTGGTGAAGGTGGTCCGTTGCTTTTTGTAATCCTTTTGAAATTCTGAAGAAAAAATCTAAGTTACCTCTCGTCTTGATTTGCATAAGCAATAAATTTGAAGTACAGTGAGACTCTTCGTAATGTTCAACCCGAGATTCGCACAGCAAAATCTTCATACAGCTTATCAAGCCCTTCGAAATCCTGACTGTGCCTCTTCACCAATTTGTATGAAAGAATCGGATTTTTTATCACGGTTTCAGGTGGGTCAACTACTGCTTCATTGATGTATCTTGAAATGAAAGTAATTTCGTAGCTAGTAGCCCGACCCAAAACATTGGGTCTTTAAAAAATCATGTTTTGTGTAGAACGTACTTATTCAAGTGATCTCTAAAGCCTTCCAGTTCTCTCTGGATGTCACGTAACTTTCCTAGAATTAGCTGCTCGGTCTGGATTAGTCGGTATAAGTGGGATGCAGAATAGGTGAAATCCATCTCTGCTGAAATAGTTACGACTGCAGCGGATAACAATATGACTAAACACGGCCTGAACACTACTGCGTTCAGTGGTAACCCCATCTTGATCTTGATTGAAAAGGGAAGATAATGCAGCACTAATTAATAACTAGTTAGCCGATGATTGCTCATATCAGACTTTCTGACAATTAATGTAAGCCGTATATTAGTATTTTTAATTCGTAATTTGTAAGCAGCTACGCCAACTATAAACTGAGTTGTTGTTTACAGATGCGCCTAAAGCCTAAAATCGTGTAAAAAGTTACAAGTCTAGTTATGTAGCAACCTTGTAATAATAATAAGCACTAAGCACAAGGGCGACAGACAACGACAAGTCCTTCTTGCCCATCTCATCATTTGCACAGGTAAATACGTCGACACAATTACACCTGCACGCACCTGTGTCCACACTTGTCAATATAATGGTATCAATGATGTCCATGTTTCTACTATTACCGACCAGAAATATCTATGATATGTTCTACAAAAAGTACGTGACTGAGAGAGAAGCGGTGGAGAACAGTGATTCAGATCTATATTGTTCCTGTGATGTGATCGAGATGAAAGGAAAAGTAAATGTAAATGAAATCACAATGTCTGTTCACCACGATTCTAGTCCAATTCTTCGGCTTCAATTACTCGATCACTTCTGTATACTAACGACATGTATTATGTATTATTTTATGTAACATAAAACGACATTTATGTAACAGTACGACCTACTTTCTATAATCTTCTATGATTGTTCTAATCTTAACTTTTAATCAATGTAAAGTAATGTGGTCTCTCCATTTAGCAAATTATGGCATTTCAATTTTTTTAAAAAAATATTACTTGAAGCTGTTAAAAGATTATTATTTATTTTCGTTAGGATTAATCAAATCATTCAATAAAAAGTTGGTTCTGTTTTTATTCATTGAGGCTTTTTATTCATTTTATTCATGGTCTTTGTTCAGCAGCTTATTGAAACGGTTTTATGAGGAAGCATTTAGTGTGTATTTTGGCTTTGGCATGTTTGTAGAGAACTCATCACGACATCGTGCAGGCTGCGAATGAACTGTTCAATCTCACTCCCTCTCCGACGGGATCTCATGAGTAATTTGAAATTGGCGGGCGATGATCGTTTTGGGGCATTGTGATCTCTCGCGTGCTTTTTTAAGATTGTCAGAGTGTGTTGTGCATTTATTGGGTGTTTTGTCATTGCACATTGACAGCCTGGCTGCCGGCAGTGTTGTGTTTTCTATTGTTTCTGGAAGTTGCCATTAAATTTTCAACATTAAATTTAATTGTGAAAGTTAGCAATTGTGTGAGAAAAGGCAGACAAAATGTATCGCCGACCAGAGAGATCAGATTCTTATCGGAGGGATAGCTTCAATCGGGATGATCGGAAGGATAGTTTCAATCGGGGGGATGACCGGAAGGACAGCTTCAATCGAGGGGATGACCGGATTTATGAAGATGAGTATGGGTACAATTCGGAGGTCAGTTATGTAGTTTATAGTATGCGTTTAATGCCCGCTTTATGTTTGCTAATAATGTCAGTTGATCAACCATATTTATTGTTTTAAATTTAAACATTTAATTTCTCTATTTTCAGGCTTTTGGAGGCGGTGATTTTGGGAAGGACGATGGTTACGACCAACGATGGGCTGCAGCGCAGTCGTATACTTGTCCAGATGCCGTTGCAAAGTTCATTGTGCATCTGTACAAGGCAATTTCTAACCGGGATATTGCGGAGATAGAAAATTTGTATGAAATCCGGTATCCTCAGTTGACCAAGGACTACTTTCGGGAGGAAAAGTGGCCGTATGATGTAAGCCACCTGGTTGAAGATCCACTGGTAAGGATACTAATGTTTTGATTTGGAAATTGAGGAACTTTTGAGTTGCATTTGTAACTGAGGATTTTGGATTTTGAATTATTGGATTGCTATTTACTTTGCAGTTTCAAACGTTGTACCGGGAGCTCTACTTTCGTCATATTTATGCCACGCTTCCAACTCAGTTGACTTTCAGTGACCGCTGCAATTCCTACTCCAACTACTGTGAACTTTTCAACATGATCCTGAGTACGCGAGTGAAAATTTAAATATGATAACATACAATACAGATAATTGAAGTATGGGAGTAATCATTATTATATATGTTGATTTTGTATTACAGCATCTCCGGAACCGATTGATCTTACATTAACGAATCAGTGGCTGTGGGAGATAATCGACGAGTTTGTTTACCAGTTTCAGTCGTTTTCTCAGTTTCGTCGTTCACCAAAGCTGAACAATGAAGAAATGAATTATATTCGAGATCACAGCTACATTTGGAGCGTGCTCAGCGTTTTGAATGTTTTGTACTCCTTGATTGAAAAGTCGAACATTAATCAGCAGCTGAAGGTATAGATCCATAATTTATGTGTACTTAGCACTTCAATTACTACACGAAAGTTAAAATGGCTTATATTGTTTTCTTTAGGCATACTTCAGCGAGGAAAGCGCAGACTATGTAGCTGGAGAATTTGGAAAAAGCCCACTTTATAAAATGTTGGGATACTTCAGTTTGATTGCACTGCTGAGAGTGCACTCCATGCTTGGAGATTATCATTTGGCAGTGAAAGTTTTAGAGAACATTGATTTGCACAAAAACGTAAGAAATGTATAAACCGTATCGGTATCTCTAATAGACAAATCAGTGTTGTATTGTCATTACAAATCATTGATTTACGTACAATTTCAGGCTTACTACTGCAATGTCCCAGCCTGCCAGATAACAACATATTACTACGTTGGATTTGCTTATGTCATGATGCGTAGATACGCTGATGCAATTCGAACCTACACAAATGCACTTCTGTACATTCAAAGAATGCGACAAATGTTTCAAGCCAAGTCTTATCAGAACGATCAAGTAAGATCATATGGTTTAATTAAATATAATGTCTCAATTATTAAAGATTTAATGTAACATTGTACCTAAATGCAAACTCTTACAGGTGAATAAGCAAACAGATCAAATGTACACCATGCTGTCCGTGTGTTTGGTTCTTCATCCTCAGTCCATTGATGAATCCATCAACTCAGTTTTGCAAGATCGTAAGTACGCTGAAAAAACCTCCCGAATGCAGCAAGGGGATCTTAAGGTAGGTTGCTGAAAGTTAAGAACACCGCTTACAAGCATGTAACTTAAAATATTTGGGATTCACAATAAACCTTTTCAATTTTGCAATTATGCAGGAGTTTGAGAACTGCTTCCTGTTTGCCTGCCCAAAATTTTTGTCCCCTGTACCGCCAGCGCTGGATGCTGCCCCAGATCCAAACCAAGAGCCGTTGCATATTCAAAAATCAATTTTTCTGGAAGAGGTCTCCCAACAAATTTATTTGCCAACCATTAGGAGGTAATAATGATTAATGATATTGAGCTTTTAAATTGTGTCACTTTGCAATGTACACCCATGTAGATAATGAACTTTTTTGTTTAGTTTCTTAAAACTCTACACAACAATGCCCGTATCAAAGTTGGCAGCTTTTATGGACATTGATCAAACTGTATTGATGGAGTGTTTGCTCTGTTTTAAACACAAAATGTACAACGTTGTATGGTCCAAAGGAATTTCCTCCCTTGACGGCGAGTTCCAAGCTGGATCTGAGGTATTACACAATATACAATTTTTTGACAAATCTATCAGTAATGTGTATTATGCGGTTGTTTCGTGTTCAATGAAATGTGATTTCAAACAAGTAACAACGATTTGCTTTATTTTCAGGTGGACTTTTACATCGATAAGGACATGATTCACATTGCAGACACTAAAGTGGGACAGCGATATGGTGATTATTTCATTCGTCAGATTCATATAATGGAAGAATTGCACCGTGCTATGAAGAAACTGAAATTTTAAAGTAATGCACTTTTGTACGCATTGATTGAGTAAACTGTATTTTGTTGTTTGGTATGAATGGATATTTTATTTGCTTCAACATGGTATAGATGTACAATGTGCATTAGTTTGTAACACAAAGTTTCATATTCGAAGGCGTGTGTAATAATGTTTAAGAATGAGTGTTCTTGGACTATGATGTACATTAGTATTATGTAGCTATCTGGGTTAACGATAAGGTTTTTCTGCTAATTGATTTTGCTGTAAATAATAGCTTGTTTTTAAATGGAGTATAAATAAAATTCTTGAAAACCACCAATTGAATGTTCAAAACATCTCATTTCAGAAATAATTTTATGCCATTTTTCTTAGTTAGAAAGTGACCATGAAGATTTTCACAACTGAACGCAACTAGTGCTATTATCAGCCCGCTAGCCAAGATTATAAACATCATTCGAAGGTGGGAAATCTTTAACGGTTTCTTCGTTTTAGTATCCAACATGTCTCGGATTGAAGATATCAGTTTTTTATTCAGAGCCGTATTCGAGTTGCTCTTATAATTAGCAACACCTCTCTTTTTGTGAATGTACAAAACGTCTCTCTCCCACACATCGTATATCCCTGTTTCATAGAGCGAGGATATGATTGGTCCAAATCCATCTGCAAATGGGGAATTTTTTAGAAACGCTACAGTCACCTGTACCGGTAGTACAGGAGCCGATGAAGTAATGATTGGACTTATCTTGGTATCCGGAGAAGCTTGCTCTGCAACTGTTAACGCTAAAAATGGAACCCACCCAATGCACACAGTTTTGGGGCTCAAACCTGCCTGCTCTATGCAATCAAGTGGCGTTGGCTTGTATTGAAGCCTACGCGATATTTCACGAATGAACTCAGGTTCCTTACTTTGGAAGTAGAGCACCTCCAATCCACCAATGTTGTTTAAGACTGGAGTGTACTCTTTGTTCCTCGCAAGTTCCTCAAACGTGGCCGGTAGCCGTTCGATGTAAGGAAAGGTCAACGCTGACATAACCTGACTTCTGTAGGCCGTACCCGTAATGATTGTGAATATTAACCAACATCCAGAAATCACCTTTGCCACCGATGGCAATCTTACTGCCTGCTCCAAGGCAATTCCAAGGGATACAGTGATTGCTTTTTCAAGTGCTTCTTTAACCTGCAAGATATCGAAGAGTCTACCAGCTACTAACGGCATCATAACGGATACCGTCGTCACAAAAAATGCAGCAACTATAGCGGCCCATAAGGATGGCCGAAACGGAAGAAGAAAGGCTTGCCACTGGATCTCGGGTTTCGGTTTCGCAGTAAGAAAAAGGACGCCAGCCCAGGAGAGGTAACCTTCAAAATCAAACATTCTTATCCAAGCCAGTTGTCGACCGATGTAGGTGCAAGCATCCAAATTCTCTTTTTCGTAGTACACGTCTCCAACCATTCCCTCCCAAGTACCATTGTTGAGCTCCCCATAAGACTCCACTTTCGGTGTAAGAATTTCATACGTGAAATTAAACGCTTTCGCTGTTTCGCGAAAAATTCGGATATGCGTTCCGTCATGGACTATCTCTCCGTCTGCGGTCCGACTTAGAATGTAGTGGTACGGCGGAACATGAGGCCATCCGTTGAAACGAAATTGTCTTCCTCGCAAGTTACTCCCCATTTCAAACTGACTGCTTGAGATTTGGTGTAGATATGAAGAAAACAAAGGGTTCAACGGATCGCCTTCCACTGGAGATGCATACTCTTTAGAATCTGTCGAATAGCCCCACTTCCAGCGAAGTTTGTTGATCTGAGGATGTCTCCAGTATTGGAGGATTGCGACTTTCACTCCAACAAACACAAAGTGATCCCAGCGTCGGTTACTCTTCGACTTTATAAAGTTTTCATAAACTAGGTTCACTGTAATATCGCCAAAGTCGCCAAGAATGAATACAACTATAATTGGCTTGCCAATTTCAGCAGAGGAAATGGTCACCGGGATTATAGGATAATTTTGACCAAGATGACTTGTCCAAATGTCAGAAGCTTGTTCAGAAATATGAATTTTCAAAGAGCTTGATGAGAGTCGATATAGTGAAATGATTCTGGTTATCAATTTGTCGCATGATGCGACGTGACGGAGAATCTGAGAGTTTATCTCGGTGAGAGGGTTGAATAAAATGGTTCCGTGAGTTTCAAAGATTTGTGAGATTGTTATCAGAATACAAAATAAAATTGCAGGAAAAGACCGATTTTCGGTGGGTGCAAAATGGAACATATTGATACTTAGTATGTTGAAGTTGCGGTTAAATTATTTTTACACTCGAGTCACGGCGAAATGACTGACAAAGCTACATCCACTAAACTAACAACGAAGCCCATGGAGAGACCGGAGAGGTTTTTCTCAGTTATTCTCTCCACACCTATGATTCTAATAATATGTATAATATTCACCTCTCAAAATGTTGGCCATTAATTAAGCGAGCTTACTGAACATTTTACGTCAAACATGTAATTCATCTGCAAATGCTACAAGGAAGTATTTAATGACAATTACAAACGCCCAATTATTTTTCAACTACATAATCTGTAGTCATCCGTTATTGGTACATGCTACATGGGTGTCTTAGGTGTCTTTTTCACAATTATCCGGAAATGGATTTCATTCATCATTCATTAGAGTTCCCTGAGAAATTATATATGTGAATATATGTTTACATGCTTATTGGCTATACTTACGTGGCTTTTTCATACGTATATCTCTAATCACTAATTAAGATTTGCGTAATTTCGAGCTATACCATTGCATCATTATAAAAATGTTACTTGCTTGAAAGGAGTAAATGCGGTAAATGAAATGAAATGAAATCATATACACTTTAACGTGACAGAGCGGTACTTCCATGCTTTTAATTAGCAGTAATTATTAACCTCGGAATGTCGAAACCAAAACTATGATAATTATAGCATATCGTTAGCCGCAGCTTAGAAAGACGGAGAAAGTAATAAGAAAGTCAGAAGAAGCCCAAAGCTTCATACGTTGTAAGTTGTAAGTACGTGGTACATTTTATTTAAGCATTCATGTTATATCTAAGTACCTAACACTTATTTGTGTACTAGAATGGCCTTGCCCGAAAAATCGGGCATAATATTGCTAGAACTAAAGCCAAACTCGGGTAACATTTAACTGTCGT
>JAHZMW010002899.1:0-11960 GCA_027743745.1 Alloscopus bannaensis
AAAGTGGAAAAGTCAGTTTTTTCGCAATTACTTAAAAAACTTCGCTTTCCTTTACTCTCATCATTCCAAAAAGGGCCAGTATAAATTTTTTCTAACATCCGGGCCAGACATGTTAATGGGAATAATAGGTACCAATTTTTCAGTTTTCCCCAAAAATAAAAGTCCGGAAAAAATCAATTCCAAAGTGGGGAAAAACGGGAAAGTGGGAAAAATCAAAATAACAGAAAATAAAGTAATTATTTTATACAAAAAGCTTTCAACTAATCGAAAGCTGTTTGATTTTACAGTTTTTTGCTTTAAAAGCAACTTATATAAACACTTTTACAACATTTTATAAGTAAAAAAACTGTTTGTGTTTGTCACATCCTAAAGCCACTTACAATAAAGGTATATACTATCCACCATTTGATTTTTCCCGTTTTTTCCATTTTCCCCGTTTTTCCCCTGTATTCCCACTTCCCATTTTTCCCATTTTTGAAAGGGACTGGGTGGGAAATTTAACATGCCTGATCCGGGCTCCACTTGCTCAGGATGATGTGCAACTTTTAATCTTTTTGTGTGGATGCATAAATGTTCTTTGGAGAGAAATTCGCACTCTTCACATTCATTGTTCACTAACACATCCACAGACTTTGCTCAATTTTCGCGATCTGAGCTTGCGTAGGGAGAGAAGAGAGGATGAATGAGGTTGGAAAAGCGAGGACACGTAAAGCACAACTTATTTCGACACGCTTCACTTTTAACTCATCCAAAAAGCATACGCTTTCACATCAAAGTGTAGAGTTAGATGTGTTGTGTTTGTGTATGTGAGGCTCAGCAGTAAAAACATTCTTGCTCGAAGGTAGTTCATCGTCGTTGTGTGAAAGTGTATTTTTCTCGCGGAAGCACAACCGGTACATGTGCATGCGGAATAACCCTCTCAAACTTCGAGGAAGGTTATTGTAGGTTTAACATTGCTGAAGCGATACACTTTAAAGAATAACAACAAAAGAATAATTTTGCTGTTAAAACACTATATAAACTAGTCACAAAAGGTCAATACGCAAAGTTCGTGTTTTATGGTTGAGACGTATACGAGGGAAGAATAAACATCTATTTTAATGGGATGAGACCCGTAACTTTGTGCACTAATGTTGTTTATATGTACTTGTACGCGTATTTATTCTTTTTTTTCTGCAACGCCCCAACTCAAGTCTTGTCAAGTCAAGTAAGTCTATAAAACCACCCGGGGAGAGTAAGGTTAGAAAGCAAGTACAGAAAACTTGTATAATTTCAGAGTAACTTTTCCTAAAAATAGGGCATCGCGCCAGTGAATAATCTCACGCCTGAGGCTCACTGATGTTCATTTAAAGTTTGGTTGGAAGCGGAAGAGGGTAAAAAAAACAAGCTAAATTTGAAGGCGAAAAGAGTGACAGCGAGCAGAATTGTGATAATCACGGAGTCCCACACCTCTGAACAGCCTGTCTCTCAGCGAAAGTTTTTCATAAAAAAAAGTTAATACAATTTTCGCAACTATTTTCCTTTTATACAGAAACAATAGCAGTGTAAAATGTCACTGAATTAAGTTAGTCGGAAAGTGAAGGCCTTGCGGAAGTGACAGAATGAACCCAGAGGTGTAGTGGCGGATGGTGTGAAATTAGTTCTCTGCCATACACAAATTCATGGTCATATGCAGATAAATGCAANGAACCCAGAGGTGTAGTGGCGGATGGTGTTATAAAAATATCACGTATATAATAAATAATAAAAATTTTAATATTACTTGAAATTAGTTCTCTGCCATACACAAATTCATGGTCATATGCAGATAAATGCAATAAAATGGGCAACCACCATCAACTATTCTTTCTTACACTGCAAACATTGTCTACATGAAAGAAGTCTCCGTAATTTTCCATGTTCAGACAGTAAATGATAGTGAAAATGAAAATACGACGTAAGGCTCGTATCTCTTGGTAGACGTGCGGCCTCGGTTCTCTTCTTGTGTGTATATTTCATTCTCACATCTCTCTCGGTCATAATGTACGGAGAAAACCAGTGGAGAAGAAAGTATAAAGTGTGCGCCTTATTTCCAAGACAGACACGATGTAAAGCTGTTGAATTCTCGGGTGCGCACTACCACCGCCATAAATAACCAGGACTAAGAGAGCTGCGAGAGAGATAACTGGAGAAAGTGTGTACACATTTGTGAGGCGATGATCACTAGAGGAGATCTTTTTCTGCTAAAATACCTTCGGCTTTTGGAAAGCCTCACAGAAAAAAGGGAAAACAACCGTGAATAAAATACTAAAAAGAGAGAACATAATAGAACATTTTCCTCCCTTGCGCTTCTCTGTCTCTCATTCTCCCTCCTTCTCTCTTTACTTTTTCGTCTTCGTCTTGCTCAACTTTCCTCTCAAAGTAACCTCGAGAGAAAGTTAGTTGAATGAGCAAGAAATATAGGTGTACATTATGTAAACACATGAGGAAGAGAGAGAGAGAAAAATCCTTTTGAGTAACTTTCCTCAGTTTCGCCTTGATGCAATCCACTTCGTGTTCTAGGACACGACAAACAAATATACTCTCCGCTATTTTCCAGACGACGCGACTTCCCTTCCCTTCATTCTTTCCGAGAAACAGGGAGGAATTCACTAAATATTTTGGTTTCTCCGAGTAGAGTCAAACTTGTTGTGTGTTGAGACAAATAAGCGAAACCGAAAGGAGAAAAATATCGTCTGAGTTATTTGTTTTCGCGGGTGCAGTGTAAAAATTGGTCATATATCTTGCAAAAATTTCATTTCACGGGACAAGGGCACAGCTGTGCTCCAACGACACTGAGACACATTACCTTATTTCATTAAAGCTGAAACGCTCAGATTGCTTCTATTCCGAAAATCGCGAATTATATGTTAGAGAAGGAACGAGAAGAGAGAGAGGAAAAGACAGCAGGAGGAATTTAGCATCATTCGGGACGACACATCTCGGCGAAGCGTGCACAGATATCAAGTTTGTTTGAACACTCGGCTTGCACTGATGGAAAATCAACACCAGAAACCCGGATAATACACTATGCAAGCGCCTAATAGCAGTGAAAAGAGACAGAGATAGACAAGGAGAAAATTCTTGAACACTTTGTCGGAAGAGAGAGAGAGAGAAAACGCATTCAACAAGTGTCTTGGGACAAGTTTTTAGTTCACTCTTTGTGCGTCCACTTTTTCTCCAAGTATTGAGCTTTCACTGTTCGTCTACGTTTCGGCCTATTCTGGCATGTGTATCAGTTTCTTACATCTTTCTCAAAGAGAAGAAAAATTTGAGCGGTGAAAGAAAAGTGAATGAAGGAGCGGAGCTCCATTCTTTTCTTTGTGGCAGGAAACCTCTAAGAATGATGATGACGAAAGCGAAAGCATCATCAACATGAGTTGTATGGTGTGATGGTTGTGGTAAAATGTATGGGGTACGCGTTCAGTACCAAGTGTGTGTGTGGCAAAACGTACTTTTTCTCTCTCTCTCTCTCACTGGCTTTAGCTGAACGCAAGAGAAACGCGAGGTATTAGTACGAGAAAGCTGAGCAAAGCTCGGAGGGCTGAGAGAATGGATTCAGTCTTGTCTCCTTTTTCTCTCTCGAAAAAAATCATATGTAACCAAACCTTTTTAGTGTTGCACAAGCACAGTCTATTTTCCAGTGTGGCAACGCTGAGAGCGGATCGTATCCTTTTTTGCATTTCACTCAACCACCGTGTGTGCCGTGCAAGTGTGCTCACGTCTCCACCACATTGACACAGTGCGCACTCCGAGAGAGCATGTACGCTAGTTGTTTACTGGAGAAAGTAGGAAAAAAGATTTCTCTTTCTCCGGCTCGCTGACTTTCAAACTACCCGAGTACATTCATTTTCGTGGGAAAAACAAGCGGAAAAAAGTAGGCTACTAGTGCGCCAAAAGCCGAGTGTATATCTATTTTGTATTAGAGTTGAAAAAAAAAACTTTTTAACTGCAGCCATTCCCATCTCTTTACTGTCACAAAGTTAAGCTCCTCCAACATTTCCCACTAATATCTAAGCTTGTCGACGGCAAAAGAAAAAAAACCGTTTCGAACTAATACATGTGTATTTTTTTTGAAGCAGCTGTGGAGTTCAAGAGAGGAGAGAAAAAGTCACCGATACATATTGAACGTATATTTGTATTTACTCCTTCACACATATTATACACAAAGTCTTGCCCTTACCGCGTTTCCACCAAAGAGTGTAATCGTGTCAAGAGGGAAAGAAAGTAGAAAAAAAGAAAATCTGCTGAGAATCTGTCCTCTTACAACAAGTACAAGCTCTACACACAAAAAAGTGAGCTCTTGAGAGGAAAGGCCTGGGGAGAAATATCAGAGAAAAATCTGTAAGCATTATAGCAGCACAATACTCGAGACCCTGACATAAGGGTTAGAATTCCGCGTTTTCTTGGTGTTTAGTTTCCTCAAGTTTGATGGAGCAGTAAACGAAAGTGGTTTGAATTGAAGCGTATGATTGCTATTATTATCCAATCGAATAGAGCAAAGTAACTACTCCAATTTGTTCTATTGTCAGTGTGTGTGAAGCAGAGGAAGTGGGAAGGAGCGATGAAAAAAACTCTTCAGATTTCTTTTCTTTTTCTTTTCGCCCATTGTAGTTAACATTGCAGACACACACAGGACACTGTACATTGTCTTTTGGCTCGACAAAAAGTGAGCAGTATGGCATGTCATGTCATGCCACTTAAGTTGGAGAAAACTACCAATTTCGAGAGACTTTTTGCTCCTTTTGAAGGAAAGGAGTGAGATTCGTGGAGAGAAACACTGGGCTTTCCACGGAAAACCACACACTCGTACGGAGAGACTTTCTCATTTCACTCTCAAGTACTCCGTAGTACACAAAGCTATTGCGGGAAGTACCTCCTCCTCCACTTTACCTCTCAAAAAACCGACACTGACGGACGAAACATGTGTGAAAGCAAAAGGGAGAGAGAGTCTCGACTTTTCAGAATAGCTCCCAAGAAACTAGCTTTATATCCATACTTTATAGTTGAAGGACATATATAAAGCGGCGAGAGGGAGTGAAGTGAGTTTCACTAAACTTTAAGTAGTGACATGGGCAAATTTTCTGGGTGAGACACATATCTTCTCTTCCTCCGTTTTTGTGTCTACATCCCATGAAAAGGGGGATGAGACTGTGAAAATTACACTTTCTCCGAAATATTATAAAGCACACGTATCATACGGAGCGGAAGAGTGTTTCGCTTAATAAGAGAGTGAAGGTTCTGGACAAGATTGGACTGTGATAATACACTGACAGAGTGTACGCTTGCTGGCGTCCACCATTTGCCGACAGTGCTCGTCACGTGTGGGCCCAAGTGTTGTACGCTTTTTTATTTCACTCTCTATCACATTTTGTTGACCAACTGGGTATCATTATTTCCAAGACTGTGTGACGGAGACCAGAGAGCTAGAGCGAGTTTGTGTGTGTCCTATTTGGTGGTATTACGAGCACAAACAAGAGTGGAGAAAGGAGAATCATCTAGCAAAAGTGAATGCACCGTGTTTTTTTTTCAAACTAAGAAAAAATATTGTCCGGAGAGTGTGCTCTCACAAAAGGGGAATGAAATTTCATTGAAATTCTCCTTAATTTGGAAGAGAGAGAGAGAGAGTCCAGACTCATTTATTCATTCGGGGAAAGCATACGCAATAAGCTTTTGTGTGTACGTGCATATCTAAATATACAGTTTTTCAACGAGAGCGCTCGACACGAACTAAATTGTTGAACAAGCAAAGTGCTGATGAGGGAGAAAGCGAGACACTCATGCGCGCACGTCACATAGAGAATTCATGACCAAAAAGGACCTCCTTTCGTACCGGAAACTGCAAAATAATAATAATAAAGTCAACTCCCGAGAAAACGCTGAACTGAGAAGGCTCATCTTCAGAGATGATTACGTTTGTATAAAGCAATCAACCAATTATCTCACACATCTCGCCCAAATATATACTACTGCAGATTGCTATAAATAGACGAGTTTTATCTGACATCCATGTGATTCCATATATCTACAGTGATTCAGCACGAGTGAACCAAAAAGATCCTTTTGATAAGGAGTGCGCGCACACACTCACACAGACAAACGCGCTTAGGAGAACGTGAAACGTTGCAGAAAAAACCGGCACTTCGTGCATTTCACCCTAGCTCTCTGCTTTCTCCCACTCATTCCAGTCAAATGATCAGCATCACATATTCATCGACGTGTGTTTTACTATATCTATAGCGCACAGTTGTATTGAAGTTGTTTTTTTCACTGTGTACTGCAGCCGCTCATGTCTCGTTTGGCGAGACCCGCATACATTTTACTGTGCAAGTGGAGCCCTTGTGAAATGTGTGTGTGTGCCTGTGCGCAACGCTCTACTTCGGAACACCACATCCTCTTTCATGGTCACGTATTGAGCATCAAGTTTTCATGAGATGATCATTTCCCTCTCATCTTCCCAACTCTATTTTCTTAAATAAGCTGGAAAGTGTCCAACGCGTTTTTTTCTCCGTCTTCCTATAGCCACTACATATATCTTTTTCCTCTCATCCTGCAGTAGTTAACTAGTTTATCTTGATTTTTTGGGAGAAAGTGTGTACTATTCGCGGATTATTTTCAATTTTCGGCTGACTCTCACACTCTTGACGCTCAGAGAGGGTTATTCATTTCGATCTCGTGTTCTCGGCAGGAAAAAAGTGACTGCAATAACAATTTCCTCTCTTTGAAAAATGTCCTCCGCCATCCTTTACGGTGGATGGGTGCACTCTTTGGTGCAAGAGAAAGCACGTGCAGTGATTGTCAAAAAATCTGTGAAGAGTGATTGAAAGTGAAATTATTCAGAAGATTTTTTTCTGACTGTTTACAAACTACTTCTTTTGAGCTACTTGCAGCACGATATATGAGCTTCAATGATGGAGTGAAGTCCACTCGAAAACTGACCACGTTGCTTCCCTTCGATTTATAAGGTGAACGTGAGTAGTGAGCACAAGTGAGGTTTATACTTTCACTCTCCCATGTGTGACGTCATGTCCATCATTAGTTTAGAGACTCCATAGATTTTTGGAGGAAAAGGGGAAAAGTGTGCTCCACTTTGACTCTCGCGTTTTTTTTCTACTCGTACTTTCGCCACACTCGAATGGTGAGCAGGAAGCAGTCGATACATCATTGTAGGCAATTTTATACGCTCTCCATAGATTCCACTCCAGTTCCCCTGAATTACATACACGAGGAGTGGCCACGTGGACCGTAAGAGAAAGGTCGCCTCAAGTGTTTGTGCTGTTCCGGAAAGAAAAATGTCTTGGACAACTACTGGGCTTATGGGGAGAGGCACATCTGTCTTCTCGCATGTGTGCACGCTTGCATAGGGAAAAGCGGGAGTGATTTGTGAT
Source organism: Alloscopus bannaensis (assembly GCA_027743745.1). Classification (NCBI taxonomy): domain Eukaryota; kingdom Metazoa; phylum Arthropoda; class Collembola; order Entomobryomorpha; family Entomobryidae; genus Alloscopus; species Alloscopus bannaensis. The sequence continues at coordinate 7,407 of JAHZMW010002899.1, forward strand.
AAATGGACGGATACGGCCAGTCACTCTGTTTTGCGAGGTTCACATCAGTTATTAGATTTCGCATTAATGTGAAATCATGAATGACTGACTAGTTTTCCGTCTCTACTGTCACTTCCAGCGCTAACATGTTATACTCTCTAGTGTAACGTTTCAGAGTGACAGAAGGAGGGAGTTCCATGAAAACGTGAAATGTGCAACCAATCAAAATAATGTGTCCTTCTCCTTTCTTCTTTGGAGAAAACAATGCCCAGTAAAGGGTTGACGGTTCTTTCTTCGCTCATGACACGTTCGAGTAAAACAAGGAAATTGCAAATTGCACTGCACCCATTCCAATCAATCATCGAACGAGTCAGAGTCATGCCAATGACATAAAAAATGGCGGAACCAAAAAACAACGAAGAGAGAAAGCACACGAACAATGTGTGCTATTACAAATCGATACAGAAAACTTTGAGTAATACTAAAACAAACTATAATGCATTGCATTTTGGAGGTTTTTCTCGTGTACGCAAATTCTTTGGGGATCGATCACTTTTTGTTTGACGTCTCAATAAATTTGTTCTCCTGCTAAAAAATTCCCCCTTGTGTGTGATTCCATTGCATAGGTTGTGCAATATACATGACGCTTTTGGTAGAGAAAAGTAAACACGAAAAATGGGTCGTATAGAGAATGCTAGCTTTCGCGCCAAACCAATGTCATTTGGCCGCTGTCAGTGAAGTTTGTGTGGGTGCGCCATGATGAGATGTGAAAGTGACTTTGAACAACACAGAACAGAGAGAGAGAGAAAGCTGGGAAAAGGAAACCTCTAATTCCGCTTTAAATCCTAGTTAACCGTAATTCAATTACTTCTCATTTTCCACTGACAACCCTCATTTAATAGAGGCCGACAATAGCATATATATGTACAAAGTCGCGCGTTCAGCTTATTCCGGACACACAGCGTTGTGTTTAAACCGCAGGGAAAAGGCATAGTTCCCTTTTCTTCTCGTCCCTTGCCCGGAGTTGTTTCTTTTTCGACAGACAAGAGTTTTCATCACAAGATTTACTTATGGAAAGCTTTTAAGCTGGCCACATCACTATTTTCAGCGTGAAACCTCGGAACATCCCTCAGCCACTCTGCGTTTTCCCAGAAAATCGTTGCGAGAATTTTATTGAATGAGTTTTCGACATACTGGAACATTGCGTCAGCTCTCTTTAACCGTAATTAAATTCAGGACCTGTAATATTCACGTATCAATACTTCGTATGCACTTGCGCAAAAAAGTGACTCAAAATATATGTGTAGCTGACTTGTGTCCAGTATCTGCCCTTCAATCAGAATGTGCTGTTATACCTCGTTTTAAGAATAAATATAAGGCAACTAAATAAGAATACACAAGTCTGAAATGGAATTACCAGAATGACTCGGAGGGATGTGCGTCTCACATTTTCTCAGTAATCAACGTAATATTTTTGTCAGTCGCTACATTTGACAGGTGGTGGTCTTCTAAGTATCCTGCCAGTAATTTTATATTCTACTTCATAACATCCCCCTCGAAGGTATTTACAAGACTGTGGCGTATTATGTAAGAATAAATCGATAGTATGAATTCGCTTGGAAGAGAGCGTAGCGGTAATTAAGTTACCTGCGACGCTACCCAGTATCATGTCATCGGCAGAACTCGTACTGAGTAAAATCTTTTCTTGTGCAATATTCTCAACCGATTCAGCCAAGTTGCCATTTAAGTATACCTGAAATTATGAAACAGTGTAAACAGGACCGCATCTGGCACATAGTTCCAACTCCAATGACTTCATTCGTCTCTTAATTTTGTTTAAACAGGATGTTGCTTCACATAGCAATATTTTTGATCTACATTGAAGGCGAAAGTATATATTGATTTTTCCCAGGCATACGAATACACTTTGAATAAAAACCCATTTCCTTCTTATTGTTCGGGCTAAAAGCATGAAAAGAGGGCTATAAGTTATGATAGATACAACGTATTGTATATTATAAAAGGAAGAATATTTTTTTAAAAGTGCACAAAGGGTAGGGAGTTAAGTACGGGCTCAGTTTTTTTTAATGCACGCTTTCTTTACATGATAGAGAACGTATCTCCTGCAAAAAGCGAACATGTTCGACTTAAAGCAAAAAGAGAGTCTTGCAAAAAAAATCTCGGTGTTTCCATTAACAAACATTTTATCAACAACAGATTCAATTAGCTGGGAATAATGGAAGAAAAAAAGATGGAAAGTTTTCTCTCGTCTTTCCACTCCTGCGGTGTAAAAGTTCGTTGATTTATGTATTAATCACTGGCGCTGTCACATGTGGGGGCTTCGAAGAAGTTCGCTACGCATTACGTGGTGAAAGCTCGTGGCTTATAAAGGCTGACAGAAAGTAGCAAGGCGACTAATTGAAGAGAATAAGGAGCAATAGCGTTGAGATGGTTGACACAATGACGTACACTGATGAAAAGTTACCACCAATACTGAAGCTAGAGGACACCGTTATTGTTTGACAATACAATTATTTAATATAGATAAATACCTCACGTTTACCACGTTTCATTTTAGTTGTCACTTTGAATTCTATACGAAAACTCCTATATTCATCTTGTAGTGTGTCTTAATGCTGCATAATGCTGCAATTGTTATATAATAAATTCAACAGCAAGTGACCCCTTTGACATTCACATCCAACTTTTCTATCTGCAAAGCTTGTTGTTCCTTTCCCTTGGCAAACTTTCTTCAAACCTCAGGTTTTCCTGAGCCAGACACGGCAGACGCTGCAACAGACTAACAAGTGATATGTCTATGTATTCCATCGAGTAACCGGGGAATGAATGAATGAATGTGTATATACATTCTCCTTTCACTTTTAGTTTTTCTTGTTGGTTGATTCTTGATCATCAACAAGATAATCAAAACACTACTGCAGTTTTTTTTATTTTCTCTCGATGGAGTATACAAGAATCACAGCGAATCATATGCATGTCTGACTTTTGGTCTGTACAGATGCAAACACTGCATATCCTTCTCGAATCTGAAATTTTCAGCAATGGTAACCTTTCTGCAAAATGGGCATTATCCAACAGTGCGCCAGCTAGGCACAATATAAATTTTCCTTCACTGCAAATACGAGTGGGAGAATAAAACTCAATTGGAAAACTACAAAAAATATATCTCCTCCACTCCATTTTGTCGAATGTGGAGCGGGGCTTTCTTTGGCCCGGAGCAATGAAAATGAACAACATTTGGTGCAGAGTAGTTTTTGAGGTTTTTCAAAATAAATAGGTCAGACCTAAGCTCTGCTTCGACGGAGTCTCATGCTCTCAGGGTAATCCGTTAAGCTATTTCTCGGAGTATTTGATTTGATGGTTCGTTACATACAGTGAAACAAGGAAAAATCTGCATAGATTGTAGATGTGAGATTGTAGATCTTTGTTCAATTTTCTGATTCCTCCTATTTTCTCGTTTCTATTTTGCTGAAGGGAAGTAAATTGCTCGTAATACAGAGCTTTCTCATACTATTCTTTATGGCTGGCTTAGAGAAAAACTCATTCCCTCCAAAAACGTATATTAAACATGTTGTACTGTGCAAACACTCAAATGGATAGCCCGTCATTAGAATCATCAACTGTGTACTGCATTTACATTCACCGCACATTCCCCAAAACTGGCTGGTATCATATATTATCCTCTCTGACTGGCCGTACCACACATTTCTCCCTTACAGCTGGAAAGCATAAAGTTTTAAAATGAGATTTTCTCGTAAATAAATCTCACACTAAGTGTAATATAACACTTCCCCCAAGAAAGTGGCTGCAGAGGAAAAAAAGTGTGCAGCTCTCAGACAGTACATTTTTATGTTTCTTTCTCAAAATGGGATTTCCTGGTATACTTCGAATGGAATGAAGCTCATTGTGTGAGTAATGTAAATCCGGTAAATCTTATGTTTAAGGAACTCCCATAAAAATCCCGAGGTGGGTTTCATTGTTACTGGGTAAGTAAAGCCGTTACTTTTATTCTTTAGAGCGAATTCAAACTGTATTTACACAATACGTCAGAATTTCTCGCAGTACTCGGCAAAGGTTGTGATTTCTCGTGGATTTTAAGCTCCTAGAAAAGATTGAAGACTTTTTTAGAAAAAGAAAGTAAAATCCTTCAAGATTCTGATTTTATCCATAAACCTCAGGTCGAAATGTACTGACATTCTTCAACTTCTCAGGAACAATCTGTTACGCAAGCGTTAGTTTTATGATTTTGAGCTAGAGTATAAAATGGGTTCGTCTTCAATCGTCTCCGAAACGTGTGGAATGGAGAGAACTAAATAATTTATATTTTATCCAGACAAACATTCAAATCAACGATTATCGCGTCCCAGTTGTATGCCTCCGTTTGACCTGTCTTCTTTCAAATGTCTGTGTTTCGCTCGGAGTGGAAATAAGGAACTCAACATGACAAGATGATAACTTACACAAGCAACCTAATTTCAGGCGATGCCCTAAATCCTCATGTGCATCGTCAAATGAGTATCGGAATGGATAAATGTGTCCTTTGTCAGAGAAAAT